>CM055748.1:7845804-7926270 GCA_029465975.1 Dallia pectoralis | reverse complement strand
ACGCTCATATGAAGGGATCTGGCCTTGAGGACAGACTTCATTACACACTTTCCCACGAATATGGAACATCAGGACTCAATGCGCTAGATTTTGTTACAAATCAGATACAATCTTCTTTTGATAAATTATGACTCGATTACCGTAATTGAATATTAACGGCTATTAGTTATTTATATATAGGTTATCTTCCCCTCCCTCTCCAATGACAAATAAGCATTGCATAAGACATGTTAAACATCGAACAAAAAACAAAGACTGTTGGTTTGGGGGCAAATGTAGGCCACTGTAATTGCTGTAAAATACATTAATCATAAAGCAAATCGGGTTTGGCCCTTTCAGACTTAAGAGCCTTTTGTTATGCAATGTAAATATATACATATAAATGTAAAACAACTCTAGCCTTGGTTAGGTTTCATATCCTAGTAGGATAAAGGAAAAGGGCATTTGTACTTTCAATCTGAGGAAAAAGGAATCCCCAGATAGTAACATACTATAACTTAAAATGTAAGTATTCTCTATTCCACAGGCAAAAGAAAAACATGTAAATATACATTTAAAAAGATAATAAACCCTACAAAAGTTAAACCACTCATTCAGAAAGTGCTGCAAATCAACACGGTTGTAAATAAGATACAAATTCCAAATTTCGAACTGTGACTACCGAAAGACATCGGCATAGCACATCAATTAGTCACAAAGGAGCAACAAAAATCATTTTACACTTTTCATCCGCTGTACAGTTTTTAGAGAATCCCAATGTCATTGCTTACTCGGCTATCACATTTGTTATTATTATGGCAGTTGCATGTTTTTCAGATCATGAACTTTAAAAATGCTGAGGAAAAGTAAAAAGAAAAAATCTTCATTGCAAATTGTGCCATAATGGTATTCATAGCCAATAGCCATAAGGTCATTACGAGAGCTGCTTCCCAAACCAACCGTTTATGACAAAATTTTCTGTCAAATTGGGTCATTTCGGTATTCTTTTCAAGTGTGCGTGTGCACAACAATTTCCCTGAAGCAACTTGAAATCTAGTAACTAAAGACCACACCCTTTTATCAGGGATCGGTTCTTCCTCTTGGTAAAAAGAAATGACTGATTTTACTGATTATAGACTTGAAAACGTTTCTGTTGGTGTTGGTCAGGTGATGAGAGGTCTCTGGTTTCCTCCAGACCTGAAACTTGGCATTCAGGCCAAAGCAATCAATTTGGATTTCATCAGACAATTCTTGTTTCTGATGGTCTGAGAGTTCTTTAGGTGCCCAACTCAAACTGTCATGTTACTGAGGATAAACTGACTGACTGGTGGAATGTTCCAGTGAGGACTGACCTTCTTGGTCACCTCCCTAACCAAGGCCCTTCTCCCCAGCCAAACTGCCACGCTTCAGAAAGAGTGTTGGTGGTTCTTAACGTTTTCCATTTAAGACAGATGGAGGTCACTTTGTTCCTGGGAACTGTTAATGTTGCAATGTTTTTTGGTACCCATCCCCAAATCTGTGCCATGACATATTACCGTCTTAGATTATTCCTTCAACCTCATGGCTCGGTCAACTGTGGGACATTATATAGACAGTTTCTCCTTCCAAAGTTTTTCAGATCGATGGGATTTATCAACTCACATCCAGTCAACATCAAAGGATGATCAATGGAAACAGGGCGGCAGCATGATCCTAGATCTACACCGCCACGACAAAATGATTATTCACCTCTGTTATGTTGGCAGTTGGGTTGCCAGGCAACCTAGTTTCGATGTGCGACACTCAGACACAGACTGTCTCAGCGCGGTAGCTACAACTACGCATGAACATTAGTGTGGTTTTGCTCCGGTCTAACTTTACAAATGTTATTGAACAGCACAAACATGCCCGACAAAATTAATGAGTAGTGAAAAAAGCATATGTCTTGGGGCTAGCTAGCTAGCGGCAGCAAACAGTTGCTGACCTTACTACACTTTTCAAGATGTGTTCGCTGCAGGAAAGGGAGAAAAACTGATTCTAAAAACTAGTGAGACAAAGGGCAGAATTCACCGAATTCCAAGAGAGGCAAATGTAAACTCAGTTTATGAGTTCAAGTTGTCTGATATCTCGGAGACGTCTTCATTTATATAACAGAGAGGTGCTAGTCCTGGCTGGACAGCTCTTATACACACACTGCCAACCTTTCAACCAACAGCTGCGGCCTCCACAAGCTTCAGGAAGTCACACTTAATGACCAACGGTATTAGTTTACTAGCCCTCTCTCAATGCTTATAATCATATGGTTATAATTAACTATTGGCTGGCAATGGCTGGTAGTAGACCTTGTGAATATATAGAGCACTGGTCAGTTACATTCCATCTTCGCAAAAAGTATTATGTGATGCAATTCATGTAATACAGTTTTTTCTGTTGCAGCTGCTTTTTGTATATTTTAATTGTATTTTAAACAGTTTTGTGTTTTCTGCAGTCTTTGAAAATAGTTCTGAATAGAATAGAGATAAATATGCCAGCAATAAACATTTGAAAAATGTTTAGGCAGTTCACACACATTTATTTTGTATTTTTCATTTGTTTCACTCGCATTCTGCGATTGGTCAAAGGGGTCAAATTACCCCTCTCGCCCCTGTTTTATTGAAGCAAAAGATTACAAGCATGATAGCACACCACATTTGGCTAGTGGTTCAATGCACCATACGACCGAGATCTACTGGGGCCTAAAGGGCTTTCAGCTGGCATGTTATGACATTATGGCCTGACAAGTTTATGGATTTTTAATTAATTTGGCCTGGAGTTCTACAGATTGATCATGTGCTTATGTTCTTCACTTTTCTTTGATTCTGACAGTTCTTTAATTACATGTTTTAAACTAAGTTGGCTACATTTACAATCCTGAACTATGCTTCAAGTTATTCAGTACTTTTACCGAATTTCTTGAAATATTACACAAAGGAATAAAGTGCTCACAGTGTGTCTCATAAGGAGGTGGAGGGTCCCCACAAGGAATACACTGCATGTCTTGGAATCCACTCAGCTTTGTCTTCCTGTAAAACCTGTTAACACAATATGACACGGGGTTATTACGAATGTCACCTAATAAATCGCAATCAATGATATGATTCTATTTAACCCAGCAACGTAGTAATTTAGTGTTAAGTAGTTTTTGTCAACGGTTAAAGTTCTTCCCTCACCCAGACAGACAGTCACCACACACTGCATTGCTTGTGGTTGAACAGTTGCCCTTCTGTAAGCGGTTTATCGGACCACAATCCAGGCAGGGCTTGCACTTCTGTCGGCTCCGGTCTTCTTTGAAGCGGCTGCTTCTGCAGGGCACACACCGAGCATCCTCTCCGTAACCAAAGCCACATTCCTGGAGAGATTAACAGGAGAAATCCCCCGGGTGAGAGGTGGGGCTGGGGGCAGCTGGAGAACAACTCTGCCCTGTGGACTACCAGGGTCTCTAGAAGCAAAGAATGATGGCCTGGCTTCCATGATCGCAAGCAGCCAATCGTCCAACTCTTTTGAGGGTCCACCTTATGCAGGGTCTAATCTCCCTGCCCCTCAGAATCAATGCCTTTCTAATCCAGGTCCCAAAACGGCCGGGTATTTGAATAATAAAGGCCATTGGGGACACCCACTGTTGTATTATGGGTAGTTTATTGCCTTATTGATGTATGAATGGCTCTCTCTGGATCAACACAGCAAGTCTCCTAGTGATTGAGAGGCCAGTGTATGAACGCGATGATTTAGTTTAGAGGGCAGCGATCAAATTGAATACCTCTCCTTGTCCCAAGATTTGGCACTGCACTTAAAAATCACAGCAGCCTACTGACAACTGAGTAAAGATCTTATTCGTAACAGTAAATTGGCAGGCTTTTACTCCAATAGCAAATGTAATATACTGCTTGACTATATTTTAATATGGAAACCATATTCATATATAGTTTACCATTGGAATCATGGATACAACACATACTATGGGAACATGCACGACGCCCATTCTGTTCTGAGGAGTGCATGTTCCTTTAATTCAGTTCATATGCAGATCTACACAGAATATATTAGGCGCACACAGGCCAGCAAATGGCAACCTTCGCCAAACAAACGTTTGCAGTCCTGCTGTCGTCAAATTCGATCCCAAGTAAAAGACCCCTCTGTGACGACATCAGTCATTACATTGTGTGCAGCAGCTGCCCCTGTCCAGTGTCGAGCTCTGGTTGCCCCACTGCATTCCCAGGCTGGTGAATGGGTGCAGCTCATATCGTTAACATGAAAGTCAGCTTCCAACCAGACATTTCTCGTGTTGCTTGTGCCCCATTCCTCTGCCTGGGCATGCTGTCGAAACCAGAATGTGGGCACAGTAATCTGAGGGTTGGGCAAACTTGGAAAGAATAGAAGAAAAAAGGCTAAAGATGTGAATGCGTGACGGCCTCACCAAGTCAGACAGAAGATGGGAAAAGGTGGTCCTTTCAGCCAAACACATGAGAGGACAATGGACTTTGGTACTGGTTTAAGTATGGCTACGGCCCGGGCTGCAGCTGTTGCAGTTGTTTGCTTTCCCTTGACACCAGCAGAGCAGGGAATACAGGAAAGACTCAAATGAGAAGAGTTGGGAAGTGGAGCGATGAGCAATGGAGAGGAGGAAATAAAGAAGGCCTGACAGATTACGGTTCCTGGGGAGATACAGTACAAGCTGCCCAAACTGTTACAATTTAAAATCCAGATTCAGGGTGTATGGTGAACCGTGGAACCTAACATGGGCAAAATAGAGTACCTCTCCTGGTCCCTAGAACACTAACTGCCCCTAACAGGGAAATTAAGTGAAGATTATAATATATTTCATTTATTTTATAGCTCCATTCACTTTTTTCGGCAAAAAAAAACATATTTACATTTTGATTATAAACATTTATAATGAAATCCTATTTTATTTAATGTGGCAATAGTATTGATACAAAAAGATAGATGATAGATAAACATTTGCATTTTTTATACGTGTAACGCACCACCGTGGAGAACACCTGTGTTGAATGGAAAAGCTTTGAATTTCTAACGAGTTTCAGTAGTGTGCCACCTGAATGGTACACATCAAAGACATGTTATGCCTCTTTGTCAGTGTTTCACCTCTTTGTCAGTTCCCAGCAAGTGAATGGGGTGGGGGGTTAAGCAACCTTTGATAACTATTGATTTACCGGTCAAATATACGAATATTCAAAGATTTACTAAAGTACCTCATTGCTGCTTTGGTGGTTTCCTGAACAAAGAGCTAATTTATGTTTGTAATGTGTCTTTGCGAAAACATACAAGCAGCCATCCAGAGGAAGGTCTATATAATTACATTCCACATAACTCCACGACAGCCACACGGACTTAGAAGTCTCCCCAGTGAGGTTCTCCGGGCCCACCTCCACTCTGAGATGTCCAGATAGAATGAATGAATGAGGGGGCCAATTATTAACTAGGACCACAGGGCATCAAGCCTTCAACACTGTCGAACTGGCAGAGGAACAAGAGGTCCACTGAAGCATACACCCTGCCCGCGTGTACCAAGATGAAAGACAATAACGACGTGCAGCAAATGTTATAAGAGGGCAAATATGTTTTTTTCTCTCCCGTGCTTACCTGAGCATACGTTTAATAGTTACAAGGAAAACATTGCCTAACCGACTTCATTCATTCCCTTCTAACCCTTTTCTACACAGAAAAGGCATAATTCCTCAATTTACGCCAGGTTGACTGTGTTCGGGTTCCTTCAAACAATGGAGACAATAACATGGACAGGGAACTTAAGGGGAGAAAAATGGAATCCATTCAGCAGCAGGAGGTCAGAAGTATGGGCGCGACTGATTAAAGAGAGGTTGGTGTTCGACGAAAACTAATAAGACTTTGGCCATTTTCTTCATCAAAGAGAGGAAGTCATAAACAACGTCAGTGCGCTGAATAAGATTCACTATTCTAAACACTGTCTTCATTCATAGCGCTCATAAGACTTGTTATTTTAGCCAAGGCTATAGCTTATCCAGGTTATTCAAGTTTAGGAAGTATCAACACCACAAGGGTTTCAGTCCAAGTTTTATGGCTTTTTTGTTCATAGATCAAGGAAAACGTGACAATTGACCCATTTTTCTACCCAAACCTTCCATGGGAACGATTGGGAGTGGCGAGAACAACATTTTTCACAAACTTATTTTACCCTGTTTTTCATCAATTTCTTGACATCCAGTTTGATTAATGCCCTGTTGCATTGCAACAAATTCCGGTGGACTCAATGTCAAGTGAAACACATCCAATGTCGTTCTGGGTGTTTTATTGCTGCTGGCTCAACCATAAAGTCTACACCAGAATCCTTACGCACCAGAGAGAACACATTCTCTGGCCTACTATCTTGATTGGGCTAACAAACGCCCAAATATATTTGATTACCTAATAACACCGTCCTCTGCGAGGCCCCTGGGATAAGCCAGAGACTTTAGGTCTGTATGTAAAGTCTAGAGCATTTAAAGGCTCTGTAAAAGAGGTCATATTTAATTGACATGTACATTTTACATGTCAAAATACTAGACTCCAAACCTTTGATAGCTCCTGGCCGGCGTCGCACTGCAAGCATTGCCTACAGTTTCCGAGTTGGTCCTTGTACTCCTGTTCCCTGCATTCTCTGGTCTCCTCTGATGTTACTGTAGCCTAAAAGGGAATCATCATTTGATGCTGAGCAGTATAGTAAGCCTGCATCTCACGGTTGCCTTAATCTGCACATGATAACTTGGACCAAGTTCAGAGTGGGTGAAATTCTTCAATAATACTGCCAATATTTTGACATCTAAAATTATGCAAACTGCTGTCTTGTCCATACACACAGTGATGTTGGATTTGGACAACACAAAAGTACAATGCAGATTCTTTCATAGAATATGCATCGCATTTCTGACTGTCTAATGCCTGTATGACAATAGTTGAGTGAATTGAATGCAGAAAGGCTCACCGGTGAGAAGTATATTACCAGCAGGATCAGTAGAAGAAACCAGGTGTGCCCAAACATCCAGGGCATTTTGACGGGGAACTGTCCAATGATAAAGGCGTGAATCCATGTTACAATTTTTACTACATTCAACAAAAAAGAAACAAGCATAAAATAATGTACTAGGTCAAAAAGCCCAGTGTATGCAAGTTAAAGGTATCCTAAGAAGAAACTTTTGTAACTTTGCTTTAAAGAGGTTGATTTTAAAACAATAGCAAAGATGGGTCCATGAGGAAAGCATTGTATCAACATAATAAAAACTACTTTGCAATATTCATTGGAGTAAAGTGTTTAGAGATAGTTGTTGATTTATACAGATCCGACGACAGCTATACCAGCACATATTACCTGATACGTGCTGATCTAGGCTCAGCTGTTCTTAGGATGTCCCCACTGTAAACGTTGGGCTATGGCAATCCTCACCAAGCACCGGATTTTGGACAAAATCAGCGCCGAGATCAAAGGCAAAGGGATGGCTGCGATCTCAAACGTGTAATCTGATCTCCCACTACATCAAAGCGCAGCCACCTAAAAAGGTATGTTTGTAAAATCAATAACCACAATTTATATTCGATTGCTTGCGAGTAAAGAACTATTGTAGAAATGCAAACGTTTACTAAGTGCAATAGGTCGAGATTGACGTGTTGTTATTCCTTTAAAAAATGTCTTCTCTCTGTGCGATCTCTTCTGTGTCTCTGTTTGGTTTATCTCTCTGTTAGATGCCACAGGCTCCGGTTTGAAGTAGAGCCCTCAAAAATACCCTTTCATGTTTCAATGAGCTGCAGATGCCATGACGTCACTCTGCTGTTCGGGGATTGGTCGAGACACATCTGCTGGGCGGGGATTGGTCGAGACAACTGTTGTGTCTGGAGCCTAATGAGGAAGTAAATTTAACATGTATTGGTGTTCTATTGGGATAAATGAAAGGCTGCAGTGGCATAGTATACACTTTAGGTTAAAAGTTTATCTATAAATTGTTAGAATATGTTACATCGTTCATTTGGAGACTTAAATGCAGGGTTCCCGAACATTTAGCACAGGACAGCCTTAATTTTCCAACTTTATTAATGACTCAAGTGAATTAACAAAAATCAAAAAATAAAATCAGAAATTATGAATAATTGTCATCTATGTTTTCAATACAGTCTATACTCTCCTCTTGTAAAGATTACGGAACTGAACCTTTTCTTATATTATTTGTAAAAAATATTTTCTGAGGTGAGAGATTATATTGGTACAAATATTGCCAGACCTTAAATTGGTTGATTTCTCCACTATAAGGGCAGTAATCAAAGGTGCACTATGTATATATATTGTATACATATTGATTTACTTTATTTACTCTTACAAAAGGCCCCTTTAGGCAATGTTATAATGGTACTATGATATTCATGGGTGAGGAAATATACTTTTTCAAGTGGCAAAAAATGATCAAGTAGCACAGTTGGAGAATTGCAGTTCTCCAACTGTGCTTTCACAAACTACGATGAGACACCACCTCCAACAAGTTATTGGGAAGAGTTGCCAAAAGATAGCCACAGCTATGACCAAACATAACAGCCTGGATTTAACCAAATGCAATTGGAACTTTGATAAGAACCAAGTTCATTAATTTGATTAGACAAAATTGTTTTACATTTTTACACCGGAGGTAGGGTTGGCGGAAAAAGATCAATGGTCATGCAGAAAAAAATTGTATTCACTGTTTTGGTGGATCTCTCTAATTTTGTGGGCAGTTAAACTTCCAAAAGGCCCTGGAAACTTTGATAGGATACACTGCAACATGGCTCCATCAAGTCCCAGGGGATGTTAGCCCAAAACTTTTCTGCTTCTTCCAAACATTGTTAAATCTTCCAGCAGGACAGTGATCTAAAGCCTACCTACTTGTTAACCATCTCTTTCGACAATCATTGGCTCTTTTGGCTATGTTTGCATAGAATATTGCCATACATGTATTGTGTCAATTTTTAAACCTTGGTTGAAATCAGGATCACTGTTCTGAGTTCTATTTCTTTTTTCAAGCTATATTGAGCTTGTAATGTCTGAATATCTGTCAAATATCAACTATCTTGCTGAGCTTACCATAGAACCTTGCTATGTTTCCCAATAGGGCATTTAGCTACAACATATATGTTTCTCAGAAGTTCTATGTAGCTTGTAATACATCCAGCTAGCCTGGGTAAGATAGATTGCAATGCGTGGTGCCAAGATATTCGTTCTGCATGAGTGACACACACACACACACACACAACTTGCACATCTAAAGAAGATTTGCATACAGGTAGCTCTCCAGTTAGGATGTAGCCCTGAAGGAATGTGATTGGCTGCTTGTTTGGACAGTAAACCCATTGTGTTTTTATCTTTTGCAAGACCACAATGTTTTATATTTAACTGAGATTCTAAATTCCAATTTGTCAACATGCTTTTCAGAGCGTTGCTACTGAAACGGTGTGGAACAGAGATGTAGGTGAACATTGTTGTTGTTCGCTTTTTACAACTACCTGAGCTAAACTTACTGAGATGTGTCACTCCTAGCTGGCAGCTGCACACAACTCTACCTATGGACGGTCTTTTCCCCAATAAGCCTGTGCATACAGAACCATCATCCGGAGACCCCCTTCTGCACAGAGTGCTGACATCATCCTTAAGCATCACAAAACAAACAGGATAAGGATTTTAGTATTATAATAAGTCGCTACTGTTGTGCTATCAGACGAACTGCCCAGGTCCACAATGAAGCTGCCTGGCCTATCAACATCAGACCACTCCAAGTCTACATATCAGATACGTGTGGCTTATCCAACTGGCTGAGTGCGGTCCTTGCGTCACCAGCCCTGCAGATCCACTGCTCTTTACCAATGTCTGAAATATATAAAGCATAGATGCCTGAAAGATATTGACAGTTTGTCTACCAAGAAACCTTTACCTCCAGCTGTGAGTTGCCCCATTCCTTAGCTACTCAACCACCAGTGGTCCAGAGGAGGGCCTGCTAGTGTCAGCTGCCAGCCTTCGACTCAGGCTTGTCATCAGTCCAGACCTAGCTCCTAACCCCATCTGGTTAGCAAGATCTAGCTCCCAGCCTGATCTAGTTGGAGATCCTCCACCAGAGTTGGAGCCACTGTTTAACCAAGAGCGTACTGACCCCACTCTAGGGGACAAGCTGGCCCTGCCAACAGATATCAGAATGTTCCCTGCATTGAGTTTTAGACTAGTCAGCCTCACGGAAGTCCGTAGCTGGAGTTCTGTTGGACCATGTCGTTGGACCGCCACTGTTTTATGCCACAAGGTATTGGTCAGCTTATTTATCCAGGATGTATAAAGCCCATGTCTTTAGCTCCTCAACCGCTAGACACTAAGCAGCCAGGGGCCCCTTTCCTAGTGTCCTGCCCGCTGTGGTTAGGGTTTGGGTTAGTTTGAACAGTTTTCTATTAGTGGACCAACACAGTGTTTCCCCTCAGTGATAGTCACCCCTGTTGCATGAGGACATTCCACGTACCCTAATCAACTGTGTTCCTGCCTGTCTAATCCCTATACAGAGCATACACGTGCACCCTCTGATAATGGTTTGGGTGCATGTCCGGACATGTTTTCTGTAGTAAATGAATTATCTGCCCTACTGATTGTTTGTATAGGGATGCTATTATAGTGCGTCTGAACATTTCATGTGTGTGTTTTGAGAAAATACAGTTTTCCCATGAATGCATTCTGCTAAGTCCCAGTAGCAAAACACACTTATGCCAAACAAGCAGCCCAACAGTAACAGTAGCCTCTTCTACAGTTTGCACCGCTTTAAGACATTCTGCTACTTAGCTACACAGTTTGTTGGGTCAGAATTAGATTAACAATTCACATTCACAAATCACTAGTTGTCATCCAAGTTTACTTTCAATTTCAATAATTTACCTAATATATGTTTTATATTACCTATACTAGTACCTATACTTTTCTAACAGAAATGCATTTTGCAAAATACATTTATAAAGCCCCCAAGTGCTGAAAATAAAACTGCATTCAGTATAATTATGAAAAAATAACAACAACCTGATAATTAATGTTCACTGATATACAAGCATAGAAGCCAGGTGGAGCTCTTGAATTGATAGGTATCTCTGTCTCTCCAAGTGTTTCTCAAGCCTTTACCTCTGGGCATTAGATGATAGTTTTAATAGGATCCAAATGAGCATGCATGCTATTAGGAAGTTGTGGTCCGTATCTTGTGCTTCTACCATTTTTTCAAGTTTTGATTTCATGTCATTTTTGAACAGCTCACTAGGCTTATACTATGTCGCCCTCTAGTGCACAGAAGTGTAATCGTGTTCTCATCCATGTGGGTTTCTTTCATTTCTGTCCCACCACACATTTCCACGCAACAGCCTGGAGACAAGGTTAAGATTTCTAATGACAGTTGATTTTGGCCCACGTTTCCTCTTGAAGGTACACATTTGAAGCATATATTTTTCTCCTCGGATATATCTTAACGTTTTGCTTGTGCACTACAGGAATCCACATGCATATGGGCCTACATTTTCTCAAGTGTAACTGACTATTTGTTATTTTTGCAAAATGTGCTAGACTCTTGTTTTGATCTGTGTTCATCATGACATCAGTAATCATCAAACTATATCCTTTAATGTAGCTTGCGTTCAATAATCACTTTCTATATATTGTTTCTGGTTTGATCTATTTTTCAGTTATCATTGGAGAAATTCAGTGACAATTGAAAGAGTGACTAAAAGGACTTGTTTTACTCAAGTCATCATTCTTTTTTTTGCATTTTTTTTTTTTTTGCGAACTGCATCACTCCCTGATAAACACTGAACACAGATTCTGGTTCAAGTGAATCTAGTTCACTTTAAGTTCAGTGGTGAATTAATGAATTAACAAGTTTTGCAGATTGTCAATCACTTGGGGGAAAAAATTAATGTAGAACATTTGCAGTTGTTTTGTAGCCAGAACTATTCGCCTCAGGCTCATATCATATCCGGGATGTCTGGAAGAAAAAAATAGTGGTAGTGTTAATTTACAGACCGGGTGTGCACAGTCGGGTCGCTTAGTCGTGCAATATAAAAAAACATTTATGCGTCAGCCCTGCGGCCTTGAACTTTTGAGAGATTGTGATAGGGGTGGAGGGGGCCGATAGGAGTGGAGGGGAACGATAGGGGTGGAGGGGGACCAGGGCAGATGCCGCACAGTGCGCGAGCGTGATGCTGCCTATGGACTCGTGCTGGGAAGTAAGTAACACTCTGCTGCTTTACTGCGGCATATATCATATTCTCTAAATAACCATCGTGATTATATTCTGGGTTTGTTACCGAATAATATTGGCGAATAGCGCGTGCATGTGTTGTTTGTGTGGCGTGTGTTGGTTTATGCTTTGCACATGTCTTTATGAAATGTATTTGTGTCATGCTTATAAGCATGGCATGTCAACGAGCGCCTGCCTATGAGTGGTTTAAAAGTCCTTGACTAAGGTTGGATGATGTCATGCTGTGGTGCATTGGATCAGCTGTGGGTACCCAATTGCACTGCACCAAAAAACATAAAGCGTGTTTATATTATTTTCAAATGATACATTTTGACAATAGACAGGTCCATTTTAGGTGAGATACTGCACGTTGAATTATTATTATTTGTATAGATCAATGCATCTTCTTTCAAGTCGTCCCCAATATGTAAAGCGTATCACAGTAATTTCGCATATTGACAATAGTGGTTTTACATGACACAGTGGCTAGATCTTCTAATAAAAACAATAATAATGTGCTCTAATCTTATTATAGGCATGACTACAACTCCCAGAATGCAGTAGCGTCCCACACGCATTAGGCCATCACATGAACTGAAATTAAATTATTAAAAACAACACATTTCCATCCATTGTGGGGGCTAGAGTAACACTTTTACTCGATATGCATTACTTATATAATTCATAGAGTAAAAAGATGCAAGTGTATTTTAAGAATAAGAATAAGAAACGGATGTTTTCTTATTCTGAGTCCTGTTTGCGAATCAGCGGATACATAGAAGCACTGCAGTGAAACGTAAAAGCTTATTAACAGAGGACCTGATAGGCTGCATTAACCTACATGTCTAACAACTGAAGTCTACAGTAGAATAGATGTGGTCAGTGTGAGATGGGGTTTAAGCTGTTGTAAACTAGAGAAATCACGGGTCTGTTTGTGTGTTTTTGCGACAGTCCTTCACCGGATGGAGTTGGCCGGAGCCTCGGTGCAGACGATAGTATGAGCGTGTATACGGGGACATAGTGTAACTAAAAAGGATGGCACACGGTCGAGACCCATGGTGAGTTAGATGTGTGCACGTTTTATATGTAAATGTATTCACTAGGGTTCATAATCAGAAGATCTGTTTAATACTGTTAAATAGTTCATGCCTGACCCCCCGCCCCGTTATTCTCAAAATAACCAAATATAGGGTTTACCCGCTCCACCCCATTCATGGTTTGGTGAATAGAGCCTTTTGTAACTATGTAACCTGCTTTGCCTAACAAACCATGTTCCTCACAATGAGTTGAAGTGGCACTTGCCTTCTCTGCTAGGCATTTGTTTCATATTTATGCCATAAGGGACAAGGGCTGTGCTGCTATACAGCCAATCTAAGCTGTTCTTATATGATGCATCACAGAGTGTCTGGATACATACAGCACTTTGCATGGCTTCCTGTTTTCCCATTTGTTGTAGTGTCATTAAAAGGTGAAATTGTACAAAATATTGCTGGGCAGTTTTTCATTTTTGCCTTTCTTGCCCCTCGTACATTGTGGAGGTGACTGTCTTTGTGTTTGTGTGAATCTTTCCAGGAGTGTGAAACATTTAAAATATTAACCTTTCTTTAAATGTATTTTCTAGGGTTCCTTGGGTGACAGTGCGTCACGAGTATATTGGCCACAGAGCCTACCAGGTCCCTTATTCCGCTGCTGTCTGGGACATAAAGCAACTTATTTTTGAAGAAACAGACTTTCCCGTCACCGAGCAGCAGCTGGTTCACAATGGAAAAGTGGTAAGTGAAAAGCAGTTTGAAAAATTATAGTGTTTTTCATTACTCTAATTCGGTGTTCATTTTGTCAGCAAAAACAGCTTAAACCGCTGCCGTGTGCTCTTGGTTCTGTCAGCATCACTTCTGTTGAATCTTGGCCGTATGAACTGAGCCTGGTATGCGGATGACATTAGTGAAAGACTGGAAACAGGTTGTGGTTAATTTTATTCCCGGACCTCAGTGAAAGTGTATGTTTACCGTAAGCTTGGTTAACGAGGCAAAACTTTTAATTTAACTGAAATGTGACCAATATGTAAGGCCATTTTGTTGACTAAAATGCCCTCACTGTTTTGGTAATTTTGACTGAAAATAGACTTAATAAAAACAAATACTGTTGCCACATATAAGAATGCATGCAATGTTCATGTTAAATTATTATCATTTTTATCCTTTTTACTCTGCACTTTTGATAGGGCACATTAGTAACCATGTCATTGTTAGTACACTGGTAAGTTTCTTTTGTGAGACAAAGTGTCATATTACATATTTAGCTTGATGCATGTATTTTATGTTATTACAGAGAGTTGTCCACTTGGACGCTTTCATAGATTTATAGTAACAACTTTTATTGTAAACATATAACATATTCATTTTGCATCAGAAACTGGTTGTTGGCATACAGGTAGATACAGGGGTCTGCAAAAAGCAAATAAGGGAGTCACCGGCAGCACTGGCAACATTGTTGGCATATACATAGAATACATTTGGCCTGAGAATTTAACCCTGAGGAACTCTTTGAAATGGACAGTTTTTTTGTGTGTTGCTGAGGTGTACCCATAGTCAGCTCTGAAGCATAATGGTCTAGTGGGAAAATATGATTTGATTCAGAACGATGGGTTATTTGTTCACCTGAAAATCCAAAATGTTTATTGTTAATTTCACTCTAGGAAGATTTCAGGGGTTTCTCGTGAGAGTTTGAACACTTAGACAATAGACGCTGTGATAATGGAGGTGGACAGGTTCAGAAATACAATGTCCAGATCCTGAAGCGGATTTGTAAGATATTAAATAATGGAAATCCTTCTGACCTCATTCACATGAACCGGATAAAAGGAGAAATATGGGGGTTTCTGGAGGTCAGCACTACATGAAACAGGACCAGCAGTGCATGCTGCAACAGGTGTAGCATATTTGAATGCACATGCTGACAAAAAAATGCAGACTTTGTTAAATAAAGTGTTGTCAATTTTTTGTGCTCTGGTAAGCTGAGGGGCCTTCTTATTTTTCATGGACTTGACAGTATCCTATAATGTTTTCGTATTAGAGCTACAGGCAACAACGTTTTTGTTTTCGAAGTCTATTGTTATATGCCTGTATTTTTTGTGCTGGACCAGATCAGCTCCGCCAATGCGAGTGGCTTTTAAAATCACATCTTCTTGATGGAGACATTTTTATAAAGGACTGCAAGGACATCATCTATTTCCTGGTGGAATGAAGCCAGGTTTTATAGTACGGTTTGCTCATTGAAGTTTTGGTTGCCAACATTTGAGAATAATGAGAGCGGGGGAGCGTATGAGTGAGATACTGTTGCAGACAGCAGTAATGCTATGAACACATACTGTAGGTCTCGGCAGAAACATGCAGAAGTGTACTTGGCAGGCATGTTAGTGGAGATGACACTAATGACAGGGATGTTATTCATAGACTTTAGGTTTTGTTTATTGGGTTCCTGTAAAATGTGATACATATTTAGGGCAACCAGTTGTAGCTGCACGGGAAAAGGTGTATTACGCCTGTTTCAGAATTACAAAATCACAGGGACTGTTGCAGGTAATTTCACACATGGTGGTCAGGGCCCAATAATAAGCAAATGAAACTGTACAGCAGGCAGGCACAGGAGACTATTTGTGATGAATTAGACACAGGTAAAAGGTCAAACTGTTTAGACGATGGAATATCAGAGCTTTGTGTTTGCTCTAATCATAAGACTTGAGTGGCTTCAGTATTTGACTATTTTTAGGGCCTTTCAGTGACACCACCTTGATAACAGAGAGCTTGCCCTTGGTGACAAACTAATAGAGTTGTACACAAATGGGAGTGCACGAAAACAACGTTCCTGTCACGGGGGTGTAGTTGTCGTAGGTATGGTGTGATGGCTGAGTACAATAGGTCAGCACAGCCAAAATAATTTTTATCCTCGGCGAAATAGTTCTGACATTAATCTTGTGTTGTTACCCGAGCCAGCAGTTTTTTGTTTGATTTGAACAGCAAACTGACTGGTCATTCATTCGATTCATTCGAGTTGCAATGGACAAAGGCAGTCAACCAGGCACGGTCCCCTTCCAAGATTAATTTGTCTCAACACAAATTGTGCCGTGCTACCTAAGCCATCTGGTCATTTGTTTATATTGGTCTGTAATTGTTCGTAGGGACTGGTCGTTCATTTTGATTCCTTTGAGTTGCCCCAGGCATTGAGCAGTCAGCCAGGCACTGAAGCAATATACAAAAGAATAATTGTAATCCTAATAGAATTATTAGTTCAATCAATCCCAACTACAAAATGCTATGTAAGACTTTCTTTTTCTTTGCTCGTCTGACATTAGCGTAATGCACAGCTAATGCAAACACTCAAACTTAAACAAGAGTAACAGTAGCCATGCCGTTGCTAACTTTGGAGTGGTGAACAGCAATGCTTGCAAAACGAATCAGTTGTTGCATACCAATTGCTAGGCTAGAAGCTAAGGGAATTAATGCAAATATGTGTCGAAGGATTGCATGCGGTAAGAAAACGTTATTATGGCGTTTTAGAAGACGGTTTAAACTACCACAGTGGTTATTTTGACCAACCGGGGGTAAAATGTGACTTTCGATGTATCACACTGCAAGATCTAGGATCAAGAGGCTAGAATTGACCTATTCACCACAACAAATCCCTCATATGTAAACTAATCTTTGCCATCCCAGATCAGACATCAACGGAGGACATTCGGTTTATGTTTGTCGCTTTATTTCCCCAACCGAAGCGAGAGGTACTGGTATGAAGGGAATTCCCTTCTAAAAGAAAACCACTATTGCCTTATTGATGGTTATATTTTGTTATTATAGGAGAGCATGCTTTCCTTAGTGACTTAAAACATATGGAAACATATGCTTGTATTAATGGCAGCATTAGTGCGGGACTGTAAGCAATGTCTGGACCACCTCACTTATTGACAACGTTAACATTATTACAATCAGTGGGCCCCCTCTATGTAGCTTGTCATATAATATCTCTAAGGTGACATAAAACATGACTTCCACTTCCAGGCCAGCCTCCAGATCTACAGTATTTAATCACCTAACACTTAAAAGCTGGTTCATCTCTCAACATTTCTACAAGAGGAAACTCATGGTTTTCACAACCGTTAAGGCGTGGCATTGATCCGAGGTGGCAATTTAGTGGGATAAATCACCACTAAAGAAAATGGAGCATACACGAAAAAACATTAAATATAAAATAAATAAAAACGACTACAAAATATATCCACAAACACTCACCAAACCGGGACCGTGACATTTCAAATACAAATTATGTGAAGCAAAGTAGCTACATCTCCCAGTGACTTAAATATCCACGCTAATTGCTAACTATGCCATGGGGTGTGTAATCAAAACAAACCACCGGAAACAGGAAGTGCACCCCACTAAATACCCAGAGTGGGAACCTACCGTTCTCCACTCGTGACAGCAACAAAATAAAGCGTAAATAAAGTAAAAACAATTATAATAATAATATATTAAATAATTTTAAGGGACAATCCAGCTCCACATTTGTAAGAAATATAGGGTAAACAGATAAAACGTGTAAAAAGGTGTCTGGACAAATCTCTGGAAATGTGTGTGTAAAGAGCTAGTCCAATTCCAGTGTGAAGCAGTCTAATTGCTTGTTAAAGAAGCTGTCTCAGCCTGTTGGTATGTGATCAAGCGGTGATATAGACCCTATCTGTCCAAATTTAAGCAGATGAACTGCCCATGGCTAGGGTGTGTATTATGCCTTCTTCACTCAGTGCAAATAGTTTTGAGTCTTGCTACGTTGACATTTCATGTATGTGGAAATGTTTGTAAGTAATTCCCCAAGAAAATGCTTTTCCAATTAATTTGAAAGACAAATAGGTCTGTATAAAGTTGATTGTTTTTTTCTTATTATGGCTGAAGCTCTGCAAGAATGAGAGAGATGCAGAGAGACATTTTAAATGTGTAGATAAAGAATACGAGAAAAGCCTATGGTCTATAAAAACTACTTTACATTGTAGCAAATTGTCATTTCTTCAGTGATTTCACATGAAAAGATATAATCAAATATTTACAAAAATGTCAGGGGTGTACTCACTTTGGTGTACTCACTGAGATAATGTACATGTCTTTAAAAAATACAAATGGTACATTAACATATCCTTCTGTTTGATGCTTTAAAATCAATCTATTATTGTATATTGTCATTGGTTTTAAGTTGAGATATATTTCTAAGAAAATATAATATTTTGCTTGCCATTAAAGGACATACATGTTTTTGTTCAAGAGCCACCCCGGTGTTACTTTGACCTTGTTTAGTATCATTGTCTTGCAAAAAGGGGAATTTACTTTTAAGCTTCAGATTTTTTGTGGACATTTAAAGAAATGACATTGAAACGTTTCGTATCTACTATTCACTACAGCACTGCTTCAACTGTCTGTATCATCACTGAGGACTTTCTTTCACGCACAGCGCACTTCAAGTTCCCCCACAGCATTTCTATAGGCTTAACATCTGTTATTGTATCCCAGAGATCGCTGTTGTTATATGTAGTAGTCGCTTCTTGTCGCAAACTTCATTTTCTTCAGTTTAGTGTTTCTGTTTGTTCTACTTTAAATAAATATCACGAATGTCCAACAAGCTCAGCATGTGGCATCCTTACACTTCACCTAAAGGGTTCATAACAATGTTCTGTAGTAAGTACATGTGAAGATGTCAGACCGGCAGCCTGTTGCGTAGCAATACCTGGCTTCTAATAGCCATTTTAAACTTGACTCCAGTACCCACTTCTGCTGAGCATTTACTGACTGAGGGAAAAGAACAGATGTATCTCTGCCTGTCAGCCCCTGTGACGTCGCCCTCAGAATATACAGGTCATTGCATAAACTTGTATAGATCAGTTGCAACACGGGGAACCCAGACAGCCCTGTTCCATCGTCTTAAAGTTGCTTTTCACTGACTTACATGCCAGCTCTAGTTCATTTTACTATATTAGAAACACTGTCAGAACAGTTGGCTGAGTCTCAGCGTCCATTTTGAGGTTGGTAGCATCTTGCTTTGGGGGACACTCATAGGCTCCCACAAGTACAGGCTTAGGCTCTAACTCCTCTGATAAATTTCCCTGGGGCCTCTGGGTGTCCAAAAGAATGTAAACTGTAAACTAAAAGTGTATCAGGAAAACTATAAGGACCAAGATCAAAACTCATTATTTCTCATTAAAAAATAATTTAAAGATAATTAGGTGCTTGGAAGCTTTTTTAAGCTTAGACGTACAACATTGCACCACCACCAGTATTATAGGGGTATTATTCTTAGACACAAAGTATGGCCGTTTAAATCAGAATCAGGTTTATTTGCCGCGCGGGTACAAGCGGCCGAAATGGGTTTTCTCAGAAAGGTGGCTGGCCTCTCCCGTAGGGATAGGGTGAGAAGCTCAGTCATCCGAGAGGAACTCGGAGTCATCCGAGAGGCTCTACTCCGAGTTCCTCTCGGATGACTGAGCTTCTCAGTCATCCGGGGAGTCATCCGAGAGGGCTCTACTCCGAGTTCCTCTCGGATGACTGAAAGCTCAGTCATCCGAGAGGAACTCGGAGTAGAGCCGCTGCTCCTTTGCATAGAAAGGAGCCAGTTGAGGTGGTTCGGGCATCTTGTACGAATGCCACCTGGGCGCCTCCCTAGAGAGGTGTTCCAGGCACGTCCAGCTGGGAGGAGACCTCGGGGGAGACCCAGGACTAGGTGGAGAGATTATATCTCCACACTGGCCTGGGAACGCCTCGGGATTCCCCAGTCAGAGCTGGCTAATGTTGCCCGGGAAAGGGAAGTTTGGGGTCCCCTGCTAGAGCTGCTACCCCCGCGACCCGACCCCGGATAAGCGGTTGAAGATGAGATGAGAAGATGAGATGAGGTTTATTTGCTGAACCTGGTTACACGCAGAAGGAATTTGTTCAGATTGAACCAGCCTTATCTGTGAACCTTTGACCCAAATTTGTGCTATTATTATACTGATGTCTTTGGCTCAACGGAGTGAAATTCATTATTTGGTTTGTCTTAATTTAGTAAACTCGTGTGATTGGAGGTTTGGTTTTCAGAGCAAGGCTCAACATGTCGTACAGGATTTATTTCCGAGGTACGGTGTTTTCACTTTGGTGATCAGGTTGATTCTTTGAAAGCTGTTAATGGCAGTTATGGCAGTAGAAATGTTGATGTCATGATTTATCAAGCAGTAATATTTAGAGTTTTGCATATAATGAATTATTTATTGCTTGAGTGTATATTAAGCTGGAGGAGCATTTTCTATAGTACTCATGGTATGTTCTGTCTCCCTCTTTAAGCTGAATGACAGAGTGCAGATTGGTACGCTTGTACCCACTGGAACCCCCGAAGTATGCATAACACTGGAAGGAAAGGGTCTGAAGGGAGGAGGTAAGATAATAGCTAACTGGAAATTGTACTGAAATAGATCCAAAAAGAAAAAATATGAGCCTTAGTAAATTGTTGAGCCACCAGAACAGATTTAATGAATCTGTCTAACGGACATCTGTATTAATAGGACATTACTCATTCCCTAAAATGCCTTCATTTGTTAATTGTGGTGGAAACACTGACTCAGACAACACTCTATATTCTCTCAGTTGTGAAACGCCAAAGTTAGCCAGAAAGTTAGATACTGCCAAGCAAACACCGGCCAGGTTTAGGATCTAATCCATACGTGTGCATTGTCCGAGACATCCAGCCCTGAGAGAAAGAAAAAGAGGATGTAAAAGTTTCGTTTTTGTAAAGTAATGGATATATCTAGTAGTATGTGAACAGACGACAGTCGTCTTTGGCAGTGCGAAAAGTGAAAATGAGGAGTGTGATCTCTGTTAAGTGATATGCCTTGGGACTTGACTGGCTAGTGAGAAAATAGGAGAGTTGATCAAAGTTTGGTTTTACTGTAGCAGTAGGTAAGTGGAATACTATCAAAATGATCTTGATTTTGATTCTAGGAGTTGCCTTGTATGTGATGATATCTGAGCAGACCAATGTTTTGGGTTAATTTAAATATACTTTTGTATCCCTCCGTAACTGAGGAATTATCGTCGTTTGTGCAGTGACATTTTGTTGTACTTAATTAATCAAATATAATTAAATATTAATCATAATATTATGTAATTAGATATTTTACAATGAGTAAATTGCACTGGTATTTTATTAAGGGCGTTTTGGACAGACGACACCACCATTGGTGGAGTTTTTGAAAGATATCCTGAGAAGATATCCTGAAGGTGGACAGATTCTGAAAGTAAGTTTGATTTAATTATTACTTTTTAATATTAAGCTCCATAATAGTCATGAGGACATGTGGACTCAGCTTGTCTTTAACATCCGGGCAACTCTTACTGTTACTCGCTCTCATATATGAATTCTCAATAACTACTGTAGCAATGTTTCTCTGATGTCCCACTGCCATGGGGAAAGGCTCCGAAAGATTGAAAACCACCGTAATGATGGTTCAGACCTTCTATGATTATTTATGTGATTCTACCAAAGCATTCAGAACCGGACAATTTCTTTCATATGACTGAATTACAAAATGATTATTATGAATGTTTTATGGAGGGAAATCCTTGTATGCATGTATGTATACAGTGTTTGCCAGAATAATTGGACGTCTTGATGAACACACTATAAACACACTATTATAATTTTTATTTTAGATTAACAAAATCTAATAGAATCATCAATTTTTACTCATATACGGTATTTACATACACAGTAGATAAATAAAGGGCATAAGCTATACGCTGTATAAATGAGCTCGTTGTTTCTCACTCCAGGAGCTGATACAAAATGCTGAGGATGCTGGAGCCACGGAGGTCAGGTTTATGTATGATGAGACAGAGTATGGGGTGGAGTCACTTTGGTCACATGACATGGCTCACTATCAAGGTAGGTTGAGTAGAAATGTGATGTGCAGTTCATTAAAAGGTTCCCATTATTACACTCTATCAACAAGGTCATCATAAGTTGAATGAGTTGAATATTCAGAAATGCTCAGTGGGTCACTTCTCTGGTACAGCTGTCAACAAGCCATATACCAAAACCTGTTCCGTTATCCACAAGAGGACACCTAGGTGTTGTTATGAATTATGTTATGAAAGTTGTAAAAAGATAGACATTCATCAAATGAAACAGTTCTGTAATGACAAAGTTCTGTAATGACACAGTTCTATAATGACACAGTTCTGTAATGACACAGTTCTATAATGAAACAGTTCTGTAATGACACAGTTCTATAATGACACAGTTATGTAATGACACAGTTCTATAAGGACACAGTTCTATAATGACACAGTTCTGTAATGACACAGTTCTGTAATGACACAGTTCTGTAATGACACAGTTCTGTAATGACACAGTTCTGTAATGACACAGTTCTGTAATGAAACAGTTCTATAATGAAACAGTTCTGTAATGACACAGTTCTGTAATGACACAGTTCTATAAGGACACAGTTCTATAAGGACACAGTTCTATAATGACACAGTTCTATAATGACACAGTTCTGTAATGACACAGTTCTATAATTACACAGTTCTGTAATGACACAGTTCTGTAATGAAACAGTTCTGTAATGACACAGTTCTGTAATGACACAGTTCTATAAGGACACAGTTCTATAAGGACACAGTTCTATAAGGACACAGTTCTATAAGGACACAGTTCTATAAGGACACAGTTCTATAAGGACACAGTTCTATAAGGACACAGTTCTATAATGAAACAGTTCTATAAGGACACAGTTCTATAATGAAACAGTTCTGTAATGACACAGTTCTGTAATGACACAATTCTATAAGGACACAGTTCTATAAGGACATTGTTCTATAAGGACACAGTTCTATAAGGACACAGTTCTGTAATGAAACAGTTCTATAATGACACAGTTCTATAAGGACACAGTTCTATAAGGACACAGTTCTATAAGGACACAGTTCTATAAGGACACAGTTCTATAATGACACAGTTCTATAATGACACAGTTCTATAATGACACAGTTCTATAAGGACACAGTTCTATAATGACACAGTTCTGTAATGACACAGTTCTGTAATGACACCGTTCTATAAGGACACAGTTCATTAATAAACCAGTTCTGTAATGACACAGTTCTGTAATGAAACAGTTCTGTAATGACACAGTTCTGTAATGACACAGTTCTATAAGGACACAGTTCTATAAGGACACAGTTCTATAAGGACACAGTTCTATAAGGACACAGTTCTATAATGACACAGTTCTATAATGACACAGTTCTATAAGGACACAGTTCTATAATGACACAGTTCTATAATGACACAGTTCTATAAGGACACAGTTCATTAATGAACCAGTTCTATAATGACACAGTTCTATAATGACACAGTTCTGTAATGACACAGTTCTGTAATGACACCGTTCTATAAGGACACAGTTTATTAATAAACCAGTTCTATAATGACACAGTTCTTGACACGGCACTCTGGGTTAATCTGAAGGCACAGTTGACTGGGTTCGCTCCGGCACCATGTGCTCGTGACTGATATCCAGTTACTCACGCGGCCTTGGCAGACCTGCTGCGGGGTCTTACGCCTTACACCATGGTGGAACTGCTACTATACTTTACAATAATTTATTTTTATAGTGCGGTAAAAATAAGTACACCACATGCTTTAATAGCTGCTGTTGACCCCTGAGTCAAAATAACATAGCCCTTTCTTGGAATTTTTTTATAGGGGTGGGATGAACAACAGAGCAGATTTTTGCAACACAAAGAGCTTGGGTAGGGATGTAAGGTCTAGGGAGATGGCAACGGACATCTGCATTAACAGGACATTACTCTTTCCCTAAAATTCCTTAATTTGTTAATTGTGGTGGAAAACACTGACTCAGACAACACTCTATATTCTCTCAGTTGTGAAACGCCAAAGTTAGCCAGAAAGTTAGATCCTGCCAAGCAAACACAGGCCTGGTTTAGGATCTAATCCATACGTGTGCATTGTCTGAAACATCCAGCCTTGAGAGAAAGAAAAAAAGTTCAGTTTTTAACGTAATGGATATATCCAGTAGTATGTGAACAGACGAGAGTCGTCTTTGGCAGTGCGAAAAGTGATAGTGAGGAGAGTGGTCTCTGTTGAGTGATATGCCTTGGGACTTGACTGGCTAGTGAGAAAATAGGAGAGTTGGTGAAAGTGGAGAACTGTCATAATGATTTAAAACCTATTAATGATCATTTTGATTCTAGGAGCTGCCTTGTATGTGTACAACGATGCCCTGTTCACGACTGAAGATTGGAATGGAATTCAGGAGATTGCGAGGAGCAGAAAGAGGGAGGACCCTTTGAAAGTTGGACGGTTCGGTATTGGGTTCAATTCGGTGTACCACATTACAGGTGAGGCTTTCGTTGTTATTATTTTACCGACAAATTATTAAGGCGATTACTTCACAGTTCACCTCATAGCAATATATACACTTTTAGATTTTCAGTTTCAGTGTCATTTGTCACTACATTATTTAAACGGTCAAATATTTTTGACCGTTCTGTTTGATTTTCGTTCAGATGTCCCCAGCATATTTAGTGGTGACGTTCTGTTTGATTTTCTTTCAGATGTCCCCAGCATATTTAGTGGTGACGTTCTGTTTGATTTTCTTTCAGATGTCCCCAGCATATTCAGTGGTGAACAAATTGGAATGCTAGACCCTCACCAGACACTGTTTGGGACCAATGAGACTGGTCAGTGTTGGAACCTGAAGACAGACATGAAGGAGGTCACAGAACTCACTGACCAGTTTGCACCCTACATGGGCCTATTTGGGAGTTCCGGAAAGACCATTAAGGACGGCAGCTTCTCTGGTACGCTCTTCCGCTTTCCCCTGCGCGTTAAGCCCTCCCAGCTGAGCGCCAACATCTATAACAAAGAGAAGGTCCTGGAGCTCTTTGAGTCCTTCAAAGCTGACGCCGACACGGTGCTGCTCTTCCTCAAGAGTGTTCAGAAGGTCTCTCTGCATGTGCGCGAATCCGACGGCACGGAACGTATGCTATTCCAGGTGACGGCAGGAGACAACCCGGAAGACATGCTGGAGCGGCCCAACTCGCTGAAGACCCTCGGCCTGGCCACTGACAGCTATAGCAATGGCGTGCCCAGCAGTACTGTCACCTGCGCAACTTACCAGGTAAACATTGAAACCCAGGACGAGACGACCAAGGAGACCCAGAGGACCACGTGGCTAGTCTGTAATGGAGTTGGGGGTCGAGGGTTGTGCAGTGATCTGGACTCTCTGGCAGATGATCTCAAGTTCATTCCAACAATCGGCATCGCTCTGCCCCTGAGTCTCATCGACGAGGGAAAGGAAGCCACGCCTGGTTTCTCTGGGCGAGCCTTCTGTTTCCTGCCTCTTCCCCCAGGCGACGAGAGCTTGACCGGACTGCCGGTCCATGTCAGTGGCTTTTTTGGCCTCACGGACAACCGCAGAAGCATCAAATGGCGGGAGGTGGACCAATGGCGGGACCCTGCGGCTCTCTGGAATGAGCTCCTCATCGTGACCGTCATCCCCAGGGCATACTTCACACTCATCATGGAGGCCATCAAGAGGGTCCAGAACAGAAAGGACCAAGACTTCACTCTCTCTCCCAGCGGCACCTATGGCGCCTGGCCAGACCTCAGCCGGATCAAGCCTCGCTGGAAGCCAATACTGGAGCCTCTCTTTTATGACTTGTTACAGGAGAAGGTCATCAACACCCTTACCAACAGCTGGATTCAGGTGGACGAGGCTGTGTTTTCAGAGCTGGACACAGATGCAGACATCACAGAGACCGTGATCAGCTACCTTCAAAGCTCAGGGATGCAGGTGGCTAGAGTGCCTGCCACTGTGGACGTAGTCCTGACCTCTTACGTGACCGGGCCTGCATGTGTGAAGAAGGTGACCCCGTCGCTGGTGCGACAGGTCATCAGAAAGGCCAAACCCAAGGTTTCTCCTCAGGGAAAGCTGCTTCTGCTAGACTTTGTCCTTAGTGACAGGGGATACAGCGACCTCATTGGACTAGAACTGCTGCCTTTGCAAGACGAGACGTTTGCTGCGTTCTCCTCCTCTGTCAGTGATAAGGACGCGGTTTACATCTCTTCCGATGAGTACCCAAGGTGAGGAAAATAAAATCCTGAAACGCTGTCTTTCCTTAACAGAACCAGAAAGACAATTGAACGAGGTACTGTTGTTGATAGTGAGATACTAGGTTATGAGCTGTGAGCTAAGCTATAATGCTGTGCACTTGTTTTGTGTTAAGGTCTCTCTACCCTGGACTGGAGGGCAGATTCATACTGGAGGGGATTAGGCCATCAATTATGAGCATCCTGAAGGACGCAGCCAAAAGCAGAGGTAAACCCCTAGTCGCATGACGTTCCATTATAAGAACAGAGACCTCTAATTGGGTCATTTGTGGAGCCACGCTAATCATATTATAAGATTTGGATAGCAACATCATTTATGGAAGATATGACGTCGATTTATTTGGAGGATTTGACATTAATCTGTAGATCCACATGACGCAATTGTACATAGTCACAAGTCAGCTTCGCTACTCTTGCTGCCTAGTTAGGAAATGTGATAGTGTGGTCTCTAAGAGATGTGTAAGGTTTGTTTTAATAACTAGTTAGGAAATGTGATGGTGTGGTCTCTAAGAGATGTGTAAGGTTTGTTTTAATAACTAGTTAGGAAATGTGATGGTGTGGTCTCTACGAGATGTGTAAGGTTTGTATTAATAACTAGTTAGGAAATGTGATGGTGTGTCTCTAAGAGATGTGTAAGGTTTGTATTAATAACTAGTTAGGATTATGTGATGGTGTGTCTCTAAGAGATGTGTAAGGTTTGTATTAATAACTCTTGGTCCCTTTTCCCATGATCCCACTGTGGGCAGTGAATTTATAACCACTCTTAAGAATGCACACTGACTGTTCTGCAGTTATGTTTTTATTAATAAAATCATTTATTCTGTTACGTGTAGGCATTTTGCAATTTAATTCTTAACAACATACTCTATATTTTTTGCAACAATGCACAGTATCTGTCAAGTTGAATGGGGGCATTTGGTGAACATCAATTTTTAACTCTTTACAAATTGGATTGAGGTCAAGAGTTTGAATTGGTCACATGAAGGCAATCATCATTTTGTTTTTAAGCCACTCAACTGTTTGATTTGGCTTTATTTTGGGGGTAATTTTTTTCTGAAGTCCCAGTCCACGTGAAGACTTCAGTTTCAGACTTCTTTTTCGCTAAAACACCAGCCTCAACGTTATAACGGAAGAGGTGACTTCGGGATGCTGGCCTTTTAGGCAGAGTTCTTATTCTGTCCAGTGTATTTGTTCTCTTGGTCAGTTCAGCACCGGGGCCTTCCACTCCTCTTTCTATTCTGGTGAGGGGAGGTGTAAACATTTTAGTATGTGATCTTTAGTTCTTGGCAATTTCTTGCATGAAATAGCCTTCATTTCTAAGAACTAGAAAAGGCTGACGAGTTTCAGAAGACATGTTTTTGTTTCAGGCCAGTTTGAGCCTGTAATCGAACACAACAAACGCTGATGCTCCAGAAACTGGTCTAAGAAACTAGTCTGCAGCAGATAATCCCAAAAAGGTTTTCTAATGATCAGTTTGCCTTTTCAAATGATAAACTTGGATTATCAAACACAAAGTACCATTAGAAAACAGGGGTGATGGTTGCTGATTAGTGGCCTATGTACACCAAGGTAGATATTACATTGACAAACTGCAAACTCCATAATCTTTATCGATAGAAATTCATTGGGACATATCGTCTTATCTATATCATGGTTTCTACTGAGGCCAAACACTTGAGATTTAACCTAAAGCCCATGAGTGCTGTGCCATTGCCATTTTCGCTGTGCTCTGTCACTGTTATTTTGTGTGCTGTGTAACATCACACATATGCTATTTATACCCTGGTTTGAGTGAGGTGTCCCGATCTGATATGGTTCTCTATGGCATTACACGGTAAATGGCTTTTGGAAATATAATAGGAATAGTGGGACCCAAGGCCCACATAAAAGTAGCTTAAAGATGTTGTCGCATCATGTGACGGCCCCACAGGCTACAGGGGAACGCAACCCACCCAGACAACTTTAAACGCACTACTTCACTAGCACTTGGGACCACCTGTAACGCATGGCAATTTTAAAAACATACAAGACGTAGAAAAAACATAGAACGATAAGGTAGAGTTAAAAAATGTAGATCCCTGAGCTGACCAGACAAAGGCCCCTCTTCCAGCTGAAGAAAAACAGCCCCAAAGCATGATGCTGCCACCACCAAGCTTCACTGTGGGTATGGTGTTCTTTGGGAGATGTGCAGTATTGTTTTTGGCCAAACATACATTTTGGAGTTATGGCCAAAAAGTTCAACCTTGGTATCATCAGACCATAACACATTTGCCCACATGCTTTTGGGAGACTTGATGTTTGTTTTTGCAAACTTCAGCTAGGCTTGAATGTTTTTCTGATTGTATTTGGAGAGTACTCCATGTATATATTTCAAACATAAAAAATCCCACCTATTTTGTGAAGGTCCAAGGGGTAACAAAATATATTTGAGTAAATGGATTCTTAGCACTATGGGTTAGATCAGTGGACATTTAACTCAATTGAATATTTACATTAAAATCACTAACCTCATCTGTAATTCATTTCACTCAGATTTGTATCATGTTCATGTTTACATCTAAATTGACAACTTTTGTTTGATGTGGGATTAATGCAAACTACCATGACATTGCAATTGTTGTTCCTCCCTGATGGTTTTGAACGTTGGGCCAGAAAGTGAGTGAGAGAGTGAGTGATCTGTTTTGTGCCTCTCATTCCACTCACTGCTATCAGATGTTGAACATGCTCATTCCTATAACCAACCTGGTGTTTGCCAAAATGGCAAAGAGCCAGTCAGGAAGAAAATGCTGATTTGTCTGTCAAAGCCCACTGCTGAACAGCACAGAACAAACAGTGTTTTCGTCCTTATTGCCACGTAACAAATCAGCCACTTTAGTTCAGTTTGTGATCCATATATAGTACTAATTGTTGTTTGCCAGATATGTACACTACCATTCAAAACTTTGGAGTCACTTTGAAATGCCCTTGTTTTCGAAAGAAAAGCACATTTTCTGGACATTAAAATAACATAAAATTTATCAGAAATACAATGTGGACATTGTAAAAGTTGTAATTGACAATTGTAGCTGTAATCGTCAGGTTTTCAATGGAATATCTACATATACGTACAGAGGTCTATTATCAGAAAGTTGATCATTTTTAAAGGCTAATAGATCATTTGAAAACCCTTTTGCCATCATGTTAGCATGTTTGCACAGCTGAAAACTGTTGTGCTGATTAAAGAGGGAAGAAAACTGGCCTTTGTTAGATTACGTCAGTTTCTGGAGCATCAGCGATTGTGGTGTTCAATTACAGGCTCAGAATGGCCAGAAACACAAAACTGTCTTCTGAAACTAATTAGTCTATTCTTGTTCTGAGAAATAAAGGCTATTCTGAGAAATTGCTAAGAAACTGAAGATCTTGTAAAACAATCTTTGCTACTCCCTTCCCAGACCAAAAAAATGTATGCTAGAGGAGTGCTTGACGCCATCTGTCAAGCATGGTGAAGGCAATGTGATGGTCTGGGGGTGCTTTAGTGGTGGTCTTGTGGGAGATTTGTACTCCTGTAGGGATATGGGATCTTGAAGAAGGAAGGCTATCATTCTATATTGTCATGTCCTCTGGACGGTGCAAGATTGGAGCCAATTTTCTCCTACAAACATGTTTTTCTTATTTTTATTTCTTATTTATTGTGTATGTGTTGCAAGTCTTACTATTGTTTTTATTATTTATTTTCATTTGTATCTTCCTCTTACTTTTTAACTCTGCCTTGGTGAATGGGCCCGTAGGTAATCATTTCACTGTTAGGTTACACCCGTTGGTTATAACGCATGATTTGTCAAATTTGGGGTAACCCCATTGGACACCCGTTTGGGTGCTGCTGCATAAACTATGTTTGCTCTTCTATAGTTGCTGTTAACTGCCTTCTGCAGCTGCAGGAACGCCCCCATCTATAACAAACTGAGAATCCTTACCTCATCACAAACAAATTGCATGAATGGATTTGTGGGAATATTGAGATGTAGTTGGATTTAAAGGCAATTTGTTTAAAGGCAGTTACCATGCAAATGCTTCCGAAATGTCTAAAACATTTACTTTGAATTTAATTGCAGTGCAACAATTTTTTTGGGGTTGTTCAGGTAGGTATTTAAGGTGTGTGTGTGTGTGTGTTTGTTTGTTGTTCCACAGATGTTTGTTTGACAATAACCCAAACCAAATCTCTGATTTAATTTGGCATGATGCAAACCCTAATCAATATTGTGTCATGCATTAAACGAGAACAGTAGCTAACACGGCCTGAACATTGATAAACACTGAAACAAATTCTCTACCCTTCATGGATGCATTTGAATGAGTTTGCTCATTTTCACCTAATTCGGAAAATGTTTGATTTTATATTACTCATAATGTGTTTGTATTGGTTTGTCGGTTCACATAAAATTGAGTTTGCAGTGAGAATACTAACATGTCACTTTATTTTTTGTTTGGGCTCTGTGTGTGACCGTCTAAACTCATAGGGTTTTATTTAAATTATGTAATATTCTATTGTTAGTCTAATAAATGATGTAATTGGGTGTGTAATGTTTCCTATGCTGTGCATGGTAGAGATGGTAAATATTGTGTTAGGTTTGCTGTTGTCACGAAATGCTGGGTGAAGTGCAGGGAAAGCCAAATGCAGAGCCGATTTACCGTCCGTCAATGTAAAACAAACACGTAATAATGAACAGGGAAAAACTAGACACTGTAATGACAAGAAAATGCGCTAAATGATGACTACTAAATGGAAACAGCGAACCAGACATCAAACACTACAATGCGAACACGTAACTGTAAATAATGCGAAGCAACCTGAATAGCAAATGATGAACTTAAATTGCCCTACTGATTACCAAACAGAAAAATGGTGTGCATACTCACAACCCAAACTAAAACTAAATGGTGGCCCACTGAAACAAAACATGGAGGTAATGGCAGCTGTGCTTTGGATTTTATTTGTGTTAAATTCTATTTACTATTATTCTGGCTATATTTTCCATTGCCTATATGGTCTAGCAATCATGTGATTAAATATAGCTTTTCTGATGTCCGGTTAATCTGTACTACATTTCACATACAAAATGCAAACTAGGCCAAATCTCTTAATGATACTGGTAATATTATTGGTCACCTTGGGCTATGCAGCTAATAAACGACGTAGAGCCTTCAGGTAAAACGTTGTTTGTCAAATGGAAAAAATGGAAGAACATTAAGGTTTAAATGTACACTTGCGTTCAAAGGCTTGGGGCCACTTAAACATTTCTTTGTTTTATAAAAAGAAACATCAGAATCAGGTTTATTCGCCAAGTCTGTTTACATTCACAATAAAAAAAAAATCTGACCACTAGCTGCTGCTTTTAGGTTGCAGTTCTGAATAATCCGCTTCCCCGGATGGGAGGGATCTGCCCACCTCAGTGAATTGGCTTTGAACAGATCGTTGAAGGACGGCAGCTTACATCCAATGGTTCACTCCGCAGTAGTGTCATTCGCTGAGAGCTGTTGCTTCAGCTCTTGATACAATCGCTTGGGCTACTTAACTGCCTTTGAAAGTTGTACTTAGCCTCTGTCCCTATCGCCCCTTTTGAAAGCCTCCACCTTGATCGCCCGCAGACGTCTTAAGACCAGCTGTGAACCCGGGTTTGTCGTTGTTATAGCGAACCCTAGTTTGAGTCGAGATTTCCCAATCACTACAGTCCAGACAATCACATAGTCTCTTTGAATATTTGCATCTCTGGTCGGGATATTAATAAATCGTTTGCATTTTTGTAGCTCGTGGCTCATGTATGACATCAACAATGTCTACATTTTATTTCTGATAAATGCACTGTATACAAACTTTTCAACGGTAGTGTATAAACGGCACAGTGTAGGATCATGCCTTGAAAGTTAATAAGACTGAATTCAAACAATAATGACTTGTCTCCTCCTTCCTTTACCAAATGGAATATAATTTGCTTGTCAATGGTGGCTTAAGCCTGTTTTATGCTTCTGCGTCGAATCGACGGCGTACCCTCGCAGACCCCTCTGCGTCGACGCGAACCCCTCTCCGACCCCTACGCCGTAGCTCAACGCGCACCTCCAAAAAATTGTAACTACCCGTCGAGGCGACGCAGACCACAAGGGCTGTGATTGGTCAGATTATACATCTGGCGGTGAAATGCAACCCGACGCAGAACCATAAAACGGCCACGCGTCGTAGGAGTAATGGCGTAGCTACGCCGTGGAGTTGACGCAGAAGCATAATGAGGGCTTTATGGAGGGGTGGTACTCTCACTATATTAAGCCAGTAGGGGGAGACTGCAGTAAATTGAAAACTTATAGACGGACCATCTATAGAAAGTTTAAATGAGAAATATATCTTAGGCACTAAGATACATTTTGTTCAATATTTGAAACAATAACTGCATATGTATTCTGGTCATTTATGTTTGCATGCATGCTAGTAAAGTTAAAACCCTAAAGGAGGATCCTTTAATTTGTTTTGTTTTTGTATCTTCTACAGGAAGACCCTGCACTCAGGTTCAAGTGTTAACACCAGAACGGTCTGCACGACTCATAAAGGAGATCCTCTCAAAAGCCTGGCCTAGCAGAGAATTCACAGTCCAGTGGGACCCTGGGAACCAAGAGAAGAAACAACCTACATTGCCTTGGTTGAAGATGATTTGGAAGCATCTTTATATTAACTTTGCTGATGATCTTAGTACCTTTGAAGACATGCCTTTGATCCCAAATGTGTCACTGGACGAAAGTGTGGGCTCCATCGAGCTCCATCGTCTCAAAACTCCTTCCCCTATTATCCTTGCTGATGAGGATGCCCCGCTTTCTGAAAGCCTTCTTGAAATCATGCGAAAGTTTGGAGTAGTAGTGATGAAAAAGATGGACCCATGCTTGCAGCATCCTCAACTGAAGAACTACATTCATCCTTCATCTCCCAGTATGCTAGTGCAGATCATGGACAGGTCGTCAACCCAGAGAGTGGCCAGTCTGGTCTCATCCTTCTCTGTCAAACAGAAAGTTGCACTGAGAGACTTCCTGGCAGGGCTTTCTGACATTACTGAAAAAGAGAAGCGTATCCTGTTGGAGTTGACCATCTTTGAGAAAATAGGGCCATGTTCAGAAAAGGGCATTCCAACATATACCTCTCTGAGAGGAGCCAGGGCGTTGCACCATACTGCCAAGTATCCACCAGATGTCAGGCTATCTTGTAACGTTGTGGGCTGCAGTGATGAGGCATCGATTCGTCTCATTAAGATGCTAAACGTGGAGCAGGTGAAAACCACTGACTGTTTGAAGTTGGTCGTTCAAGATATGGAGAAAGGATTTTACTCGAAAGAGGAGATCTCTAAAATTATGCTCTGGGTCCTTAAGCATATGTCATTCCTAAAGAATGAAAACAAAGCTGTGATTGGATGGCTTTCTGCTCTGAAATTCATTCATACATCTGCAGGAAAATCTGTTGCAGCTACAGACCTTTTTGACCCTGAGCTGGAGATTTTGCAGACTCTGTTCTACATGGAGAATAATAGGTTTCCAACAAGTACCTATACAGCCTCACCCGATATCCTTCATTCACTAAGACAACTTGGACTGAAAAATGAAGTCCAACTCAGTGAAAAGGACGTACTTCAGGTGGCACGAAAGATAGAAGAATTACAGGGTGGCAATGAGCCAGAATGGGAACCAGTTATACAAAAAGCCAAAACACTGCTGCAAATACTGAGTAGACAAACCAAGTTGGTCAAATCTTCGGAAGCTCAGATGTCCTTGCAAAAGCTGAAATGGGTGCCGGTCTGCAAGGAAAGACCTGTAAATTACCCAAAGTCCCTTGCCTGGATGGGAGACACTCATAACATTTGCTCTTTTTCAGAAATGTGTGATATATCCCATGCAGTTCTAGTAGGATCTTCAGTTGCACTTGTGGAGCGCACTTCAGCCGGTATGAAGAAGGCCTTGAAATTACCCACAGAGCCACTGGTTGATCAAGTGTTACAGCACTTGAAGGCTGTGAACGACTGGCACAAATCTCAAGCATTTACCACAGAAGACTGGTATCAATTCCAACAAATCCTTATTGAGATTTATGACTTCATGCAAGCACACCTTGAAGACGCAAGGGAGGCAATGAAGTCCCTGCCATTTGATTGGGTGTGGACTGGCAAGACCTTCTCATCACCGTACCACACAGTTCTAAAACCCATTCCTGACCTGGATTTACAGCCCTACTTGTACTCATTGCCGAAGACGATTGCGAAGTTTCACAGACTTTTTAAATTCTGTGGTTCAGTTGAAGAAGTTGTCCCAGACCATGTTTTTGATGTGATCAAAACAATAAGAAAAAGATGCGATGAAAGAATGACTAATGAGGAAAGTAAGCATGACCTCCTTCTTCTGATAAATATCCTACGATGGCTGTATAACAGTCAAATTTCTGTGGACATTGACATGCATGTTCCAATCCTTTGCTACAAGGACCCGAACAAGCTAGCAATGAAGCCCATTCAGGAATGCACCTATTGCGACATTAAAGTAGAGGACCTACATGACTTACTCGATGACACGTCCGAGCCCATTATATTAATCCATGATGAGATCCCCATGAAAACAGCAGAATGGCTGAATGTGCCATGCTTGAGTACCAGGCTGATCAACCCAGAAAACCTTGGCTTTGAACAGTCAGGCCAAAGGGAACCTCTGACAGTGAGAATAAAAAACATTTTGGAAGAATATCCATCGGTTGCAGATATTTTCAAAGAACTCCTTCAGAATGCTGATGATGCAAGCGCTACAGAGTGTAGCTTCCTGATAGATATGCGGAAGAATATCGAAATTCGGGAAAACTTGCTTGACCCCGGGATGATTATATGCCATGGCCCGTCCTTGTGGTCGTTCAACAATTCTACATTCTCTGACACTGACTTTCTGAACATAACAAGGTTAGGTGGGTCAATGAAGAGATGTGAAGCAGACAAAGTTGGAAAGTTTGGCCTAGGTTTCAACTCTGTTTATCACATCACTGACATCCCAATCATAATGAGCAGAGAGTTTATGATCATGTTCGATCCGAACATCAACCACATCAGCAAACACATTAGAGACAGGTCAAATCCAGGAATAAAGATCAACTGGAGCAAACAACAGAAACGTCTGCGAAAGTTCCCCAATCAATTTAAACCCTTCATCAATGTCTTCAACTGCCAACTTCCTCTTGCACAAGAGTGTCCATACAAGTACGATGGAACACTGTTCAGACTTCCCTTCCGGACAGAGCAGGAAGCATCGGTGAGTGAAATCAGCAGCATCTACTACAACACCACAGACATCTACTCTCTCGTTGATGAGTTCAGCATCTGTGGCCACCGGCTAATCCTCTTCACACAGCATGTGGGCTCGATGGTACTGAAGTACTTGAAATATGAAGAGCTTAATCCAGCCTCAGCACAGGATGTTGTTACTATAAACAAAAGTGTATGGTCATCCAAAGCTGCGTATGGACCTCTAAGCATTCTAAAATCTGCAGCAAAAGTCATGAAAAAGGTTGCTGCCACCAACAGGGTACCGGCTGACACTCCAAAGTCTGGCTGCATCATTCGAATTGTGGTGGAGGAGTTTCACAACGTGTTTAAGCGCATAGTTGATCTTCAGTCCCCCCTCTTCAGAGGTTCAGAAGAGGATCCGTCATCATACTTTGAAATGGCTGCTAAAGATGGAAAGAACAGACGACTCACAGATGAAATTCCCCAAAAGGCAGTTGAGACCACAAACTGGCTCATTTGTTCATGTATGGATGTGACCGAAGCTCTTAAATTTTCTCTCTCTGAGAGCGGAAAGCGACTTGGACTAGTCCCTTGTGGGGGTGTAGCTATTCTGCTCTCAGAAGAGGAGAATCGAAAATGGACAGTGAAGGCAAATGCCAACCACTCCAATCCGATAGGAGAAGTGTTTTGCTATTTACCTCTCAGAATCAAAACCGGCTTGCCAGTCCATATAAATGGTTGTTTTGCTGTGACATCTAACCGGAAAGAGATCTGGAAGACTGACACCAAAGGACACTGGAACTCAGTATTCATGAGAAATGTGATTGTCCAGGCATACTTGGCAGCACTCAGCATGCTCCGTTTAATGGCAGAAAGTGGAGAACTGCTTGACTATAGCTACTACGTAGCATGGCCTGATCCAAGTGTAGTGCACAACGACTTCACAGTGATCAGCCAAGGTGTCTATCAAGAAATCGCGAAAGGTGGTGACTCTGAACATGCAAAGGTTTTTTCTGATGGCAAAATCTGGGTATCAATCAAGAATGTCAGATTCCTAGATGACTCCTTGCTCTGTAGACCAGACATCGGTCCTTCAGCATTCAAGATATTCTTGAAATATCTCAAGAAGAGTGGTGCCCAAGATCTCTGTGCGGTTGAGCTGCCTGATTGGGTCAAGGAAGGTTTTGAAGATGCTGGATGCAAAGGAAAGCTAATGGAAAACACTCTGACAGAAAAGCAGTTTTTCTCAGATGTCTTTTTTCCTAATATCCTAGACATTGACAAAGAACTCCGTGACCCCCTAATGCATTATGTCCTAAATGACAAACTGGACGAATTTGCATCAATACTTAAAGAGACCCCATGCATCCCATGCTCAGCCCCGAATCAGCAATTAGTGTTACCATCCAGACTAATTCATCCAGAAGGAAGAGTGGCCAAACTGTACAACGCTGATGATGGCAGATTTCCAGAAGGAAGCTCAAAAGACTACATGAATCCAGTGTGCTTGGTCAAGTTAGTACAGCTGGGGATGGTTAAGGATGACCTCTCTTGGGAGGACTTGATTGAACGCGCTGAATCTGTGTTTGCTCTAAATGAAAAAGACCATTCGTCTGCATGTCTTCGGAGCAGCGTTATTCTCAGTCTCATTGATGAGAAGCTTAAACTGACAGATTCGGGAGCCGACCAACTGCTGGAGAAGCTACAAGACATAAAGTTTCTTCCATTTCTGACCAAGCCTGCAGGATTTTCACTGCCATGGCATGGGAATACGTTCCCCTCATCCACAATGTTTTCAGCCAAAGAGCTCTTCACAACTGACCACCAGGATACAGTATGCTTGATAAAAGCTATCCTAAATGAGAATTCTCCATCGTTCAAAGGGTGCGGCCCGATAACATTAGCTGTTAAAGATTATCTTGGTTTGCTCAGAAAGCCAACAGTCGGATTAGTTGTCAGTCAACTTAGGGAACTTGCAAAGTCATTTGATGGAGTTACTTTGTATCAGGAAAATATCACCAACGCCTGCTACAAATACCTTCATGAAGAACTGCTTCAGGATGCCAAAGCGAAGACGCAAATCAACGCGGAGTTGAAAACCTTTTGCTCCATTCTTGTGGAGAACACTTATGTTGAGCCTTTCAAAGTTGCATTCTATCAGAATTTTGATGCAGCACCATATCTCTACCAGCTTCCCAACAAGTACAGAAATAGTTGCCGTGAGCTGTTTGAAAATGTTGGGGTTCAGTCAAGCTTTACTGTTGAGAACTTTTCAGCAGTCCTTGAATTAGTGAAACAGGAATGTGGCAGAAAAGCACTCTCTGAAGATAAATTTCAGCTTTGTCGTAGAGTCATTAGTGAAGGAATATGGAGTTTAATCAGAGAAAAGACACAGGAATTCTGCCAAGCTGCCTATAGGGAAATGCTCCTACCTGATACCAATCTTACACTGCAACCATCAAAGTCTCTGTGTTATAATGACTGTCCATGGATCAAAGTCAGAGACACAACTGTGAAATATTGCCATTCAGATATTCCAAGAGAGGTTGCTGTGAAATTAGGTGCAATTCCTAAACGTCACAAAGCCCTGGAAAGATATGCCTCAAATGTCTGCTTCACTACACTTGGTAGTGAGTTTGGACAGAAAGAGAGACTCACAAGTAGAATTAAAAGCATTCTCAATGCTTACCCATCAGAAAAAGAAATGCTGAAGGAGCTCTTGCAAAACGCAGATGATGCCAAAGCCACTGAAATCTATTTTGTTTTTGATCCAAGAACCCATCCTACAGACAGAATATTTGATGACAAATGGTTGCCAATGCAAGGCCCATCCCTTTGTGTCTACAACAATCAGCCGTTCACTGAAGATGACGTCAGAGGAATCCAGAACCTAGGAAGAGGAACAAAAGAAGCAAACCCAGGCAAAACTGGACAATATGGCATAGGTTTCAATAGTGTGTATCACATCACAGACTGCCCATCTTTCCTTTCAAACAATGACATCCTTTGCATCTTCGATCCCCATGCACGGTACGCACCTGGGTCAACTTCTATTAGTCCAGGAAGAATGTTTAGGGACTTGGACTCTGAGTTTAGGTCTCAATTTTCGGATGTGCTTAATCTTTACCTGGGAACTCATTTCAAGCTTGAACATTCCACAATGTTCAGATTCCCCATACGCTCAACAGATATGGCGAAGGTTTCAGAGATCAGTGCTGTTGCTGCATCAGACAGAATGGTGCAAAACCTTCTGGATAAATTAAAAAATGATGGAGCAGAACTCCTTATGTTCCTCAACCATATGGAGAAAATTTCCATCTGTGAAATTGAGAAACCTACAGGTGACCTAAAGGTGCTTTACTCTGTGACTGCTAAAATCACAGATGGTGACCGTCTGAAACGGAAACAATTCCATGCCTCAGTGGTGGACAGTGTGACAAAAAAGAAGCCGCTCACTCACATTCCGGTTCAACAGATAACTTACTCAATGGATATAGAGAACAGTGATGGCAATTTGACAACTTGGATGATCTGCAATCGATCAGGATTCTCCTGCATTGAGAAAGTCTCAAAGAGTGTAATATCAGCCCACAAAAATGAAGACATTACTCTCTTTCCACGTGGAGGTGTAGCTGCATGTGTGAGCCACAACTACAAGAAGCCCCATAGAGCATTCTGCTTTCTGCCCTTGTCATTGGAGACTGGCTTGCCCTTTCACGTAAATGGGCATTTTGCCTTAGATTCGGCCAGGAGAAACCTATGGAGAGATGACAATGGAGTAGGAGTAAGAAGTGACTGGAATAACAACTTGATAACATTTTTGATAGCTCCTGCCTATGTTGAGCTGATGACTCAAATGAAGCGACAATTCTTCCCGGGGCCTGATCCCACCATGACTGTGTTACAGGGAACACCAATTCACATTGTTAAAGACACTCTAAGGAAATTTCTGCACTTCTTCCCCGTCAACAGGGTTGATATCCAGCCAGATTGGTACTGTCTTCTCAAGGCAGTTTACACCTGCATTCATGCTGACTTAAAACGTCTCCTTCCTGTTGTTAGGGCACCTCACATTGACAACACAGACATCCATTCTGCTATATATATCTCCTGGGTGAACACGTCCTCTTCCTCAAACAAAAGCAAGGCATTCTTTGACAATCTGCTTCAGGATGAGCTTCAACATCTGAAGAACACGGAATACAACATTTCCTCACGGAAGTCTGTTGCAGAAAATGTCTTCCGACTCAAGGCCTTGCTTTTGGATGTGGGCTTTAACTTGGTCCATAGTTGTGATGAAACTGCCAGTCTTTACTTCTGTTTGGATGACGCAGGCATTCCAGTGAGCTATGTCACACCAAGAGATGTACGAAGCTTTCTACACACATTCGCTTCCCAAGATACATCCTGCCAAGTTGGGAAACTTCCCTGTCGACTCCAGCAGTCAAATTACAAGCTATTTCACAGCCTGAAGCTTCTGGTTGACTACTGCTTTAAAGACATCGAAGAGGATGAAATTGACATATCAGGGCTACCACTACTAATAACAATGGACAACATACTTCAGGTGTTTGATAGCAAGAGACCAAAGTTTCTGTCCACACACCATGACCTGATTTCATCAAGAAAAGAGCTGTTTATGAACACACTGTACATGAGGTACCACAACATCCTGATGAAAGCAGGTGTTGCAAAAGCCTTTGACATAACCAGTTTTGGGGAACTTTTGAGTTCTGTTCTACCACGTGAATACAGAACAAGGATTCCTGTGAAATGGAGAGACAACTACGCTAGTGAGTCCTGGCTCAAAAGTGCATGGCACTTCATCAGTGAGATCATTGCAGTTAAGGAAGAGCAGGCAGATGCCAAACCCAGTTTTGAAACTGTACTTGACTTGCTTAAAGACTGGGCTCTGCTGCCAGGAATCAAATTCATGGTTTCAAGCACCAAGTTGGTTGTCCCTGATCATGATGTGTTGCTACCTCTGGGTTTGATAAACACAGCAATCTTTCCAAATGGGCAAAATGACAAAGTATTCCACACTCTCATGAAGGGGGGATGCGTCCAGGTTGCTGTCAACAAAATATGTGGCAAAGAAAATCCTGTCCTTACTTTCCTAGCACAGCATACAGCAAACATTGACAATCCCTCCAGCATTCTGAGAGCGCTGCAGTACATGATTCAGACGTCAGCTTTCAAATCAGGGAGCTTAACTGACAAAGACTTTGAGGCTCTTTTGTTGTACTTTAATTGCAATTTGAGCAATCTCAGCGAAGAGGACGCGCAAACTCTGAAACTGCTCCCATGTTTCAAATCAGTCAGTGGCAGATACATTAGCATTGCAAACATTGGGTCATGCCATGTTCTGGCAAAAAGTATTCCTTCAGCAGATATGGAAAAATGGGCCCACACAACACAGTTTGCTTTTCTCGCTGACAATCCGCAACTGAAAGAGCTCTACGGTTTCCTTGGATGTTCACTGATTGATGATCTAGAAGTCTACCTGAAGCACCTTCTACCAAAGTTTGACAGCCTGACCTATGACGCCAAAATTGAGCACCTTGTCTATCTGAAAGACAGGCTTATGGAGTCAGAAGAGCTTTGTGTGATAAAGGATCAGCTGTATGAGAAACTGGAAGGTCTGTCAATAATCTATGACTACACCAACAGACTAAAGTCTACCAAAATGTTCTATGACCAAACAGTGAAGGTGTTTGAAATGATGCTCCCTACAAAAGCATTCATACCCAATGATTTTTTCAAGAAGATTGAACAAGTGTCAAAGCCAAAAAATGGGACATCATTTCTCACCTCATGGATCACATTCTTGAGAAAAATAGGTCTCAGACATATTGTTTCTCAGCAGCAAATTCTCCAGTATGCAAAAGAGGTCAGCATCAAAGCACAAACTGAGAGCTGGACAAAAGACAAAACCCAAATGATTGTTGATGTTCTCCTTAACCACATATTCAATGAGAGGACGGACCTATTTCTTGGTCCCTTCCTTAAGGAACTTTCAATGATACCATTCCTGTGTCCTGAGCGTGCTCCAACTGAGCTTATCCGGCTTCATGCTCAATACCAAGAGATGAATGGCACCCTTCCCCTAATACGTTTCAATGGGTCTCAAGTCAATCCAAAATTCAAGCAAACTGATATCATTCAACTACTATGGACATCATGTCCCATTCTCACAGAGAAGGCCACACCAGCAGCCATTAATGACCAGGAAGGAAGCACACTGACTGGCCAAGAACAACTGGACTTAGTGTTGACCATGTTAAGCGTCAACTTGGAACCCCCCTTGGACAAAGTGATAAGCAATTGCAAAAATGTCTGTAATATATCCAATCCTGATGATGAGATGGTGAAAACAAGAAACAAAGTCTTGAGATCCAGCTATGAATTTCTCAATGCAGATAAAAGGGAGTTTCGCTTTCAGCTACGAGGGGTGAGTTTCGTCATGGTTGAGGAGGGGTGGAAACTTCTTAAGCCAGAGGAAGTCGTCATCAACTTGGACAACGAGTCTGATTTCAAGCCATACTTGTATAAACTACCACTACCACTTGGCACCTTTCATCAGCTGTTTAAGCTTTTGGGAACAGAGGATGTTGTATCAACGAAACAGTATGTTGAAGTGATGTGCCGCATTTACAGAAACTCAGAGGGTAAGCAGCTCGACCCGAATGAAATGAGAACTGTGAAAAGAGCCGTCTCAGGGCTTTTCAAAAGCCTACAAAATGACCCAGTTCAGATACGCAAAGACCTTGAGAGCCTAAAGGATTTGATATTTTACCTGCCAAGTCACGATGGCCGATTAGCCAAATCTAACAGTTTAGTCTTTGACGACGCCCCACACTATAAAAGCAGAATTCAGGGTAATGTAGGCGTTCAGATGCTTGTGGACATGAGTCAATGTTATCTTGGGAAAGACCATTCCTTCCACACAAAGCTGATCATGCTGCTCCCACCAAAGCTAAGGCCCAGGCTCCTGAGTAGTATCCTCGAGGAGCAACTGGACGAAGAGTCGCCGAAAATGTGCCAGTTCGGAGCTCTTTGTTCACTGCAGGGTCGCCTTCAGCTTCTGCTGTCTTCAGAACAGTTCATAACAGGACTGATAAGAATAATGAAGCATGAAAATGACAATGCATTTCTTGTGAATGAGGAGAAAGCCATACGATTGTGCAAAGCACTCTGTGAAGGACTGAAGGTGTCATGTTTCGAGAAACTGCAGACGACACTCCGAGTCAAAGGCTGCAGCCCAATCCAACATAGCCGCAGCGAAACACTTGCTTTCCTTAAAAGGTACGGGACCGCTGTTATTCACCTCTATATTCAGCACTCGGACAGCAAAGACATCAATTTTCTCCTAGCACTGGCAATGACGCTGAAATCTGCAACGGACAACCTGATATCTGACACGTCATATCTGATTGCAATGCTTGGCTGTAACGACATCTACAGGATCACAGAAAAGCTGGACAATCTCGGTGTCAAGTATGACTCCACAGAACCCTCAAAACTTGAGCTTCCTCTTGCTGGAACACCCATACCAGCTGAGATACACCATATACTCCTTATGGATCCAATGAATGTGTTTTACCCTGGAGAATATGTCGGTTACCTTGTGGACTCTGAAGGGGGAGATTGTTATGGTGGATATCAGCCCACATACACATATGCCATCATTGTTCAAGAAGTGGAAAAAGAAGAGGATGACTATCCAAGCTTCCTGGGGAAATGCTTCCAAATTGACATTGGGTATAGTGAGTACAAAATAGTGAGTTCTCTTGATTTGTACAAATTCTCCAGACAAGAAGAAAGCACTCATATACGAGACAACAGTGCCCCATCAACTCCAACAAGCCCCCCAGAATGCCGCTCTCCAGGTCCTGGTCCACGTTTGGTGCCTCCTCATTTTACTGGAAAGGAAAATCATAAAGTACCACCGACTAAACAATCTCCCAAAAAGATTAGACGTAGCGCATTGCCAGAAATCCTAAAAGAAGTTAGCTTAGTTATTGAACAAGCTTGGAAGCTGTCTGAAATGGAAAGGAAGAAGATCATTCGCCGGTTGTATCTGAAGTGGCATCCCGACAAGAATTCAGAGAATCTAGACATAGCTACAGAGGTCTTTAAGCACTTACAAATTGAAATCAACAGGATGGAGAAGCATACTCTGATCGATCAACAGAACACAGACAGAGCGTCCAGGAGAACCTTCTCAACGTCCTCCACCCGCTTTCAGTCAGAGAAGTCTTCATTTCAAAGGTTTTACACTTCGTGGAACCAGGAGGCCACAAGCCACAAATCTGAGAAACAGCAGTTCCGGGAGCAGTTCACCACGTATGCCGGGTCATCACATTCTAATCGCTTCTTTGTACCACCAACCTTCAAATCTGTGGGAAATCCTATGGAAGCGCGTAGGTGGCTTAGGCAAGCAAGAGCCAATTTTTCTGCCGCACGGAATGACCTTCACAAAAATGCCAATGAGTGGGTGTGTTTCAAATGCTACCTGGCTACGAAATTAGCCTTGATAGCAGCTGATTATTCTGTCAGAGGAAAGTCAGACAAGGATGTAAAACCCACAGCACTGGCACAGAAAGTAGAGGAGTACAACCCGCAGCTAGCAGGACTTGCCAAGGATGTTAACATACTAGAGGGGTATGGTGTGGACAGTCTTAGAACTCGTTACCCTGACCTGTTGCCCTTTCCCCAGATCCCCAATGACAGATACACATCTGAGGTGGCAATGCGAGTGATGGAATGTACAGCACGGATCATCATCAAACTAGAGACTTTTGTGCAGCAAAAAATCTAATTAGCCATGCTTTTGTAACATATCAGCCAGTTAAATCAACGAAACATGGATAGATCGTCTAAGCAATATATAATGGTGGCTGTGTGCAAATCTGACATGCATATTATTGTTTTGATGGCTTAGAAACGCAGAATGCCAGTAGCAGTGTTGGTTTTGTGGCCCATGCAGAATGTATGGCTCTTAATAAAAAGTGGTCCGAAAGTAATTAGATTTGTCTGTACCATTTAACAAAGAGATCAATAATTTAAAGCTGCAATGCTGTACATACAAAAGCTCCAGCAATACTTTTTTAAACCAAAGTCCCAGGTTGAACATATTTGCCCTGAGTAAATAATTTCAACTATGCTGCATTTTTATTTTACCTTTTGTAAATGTATATTTTTCTGCCATAGACAACCATTTGTCTTTACTTGGTTACCATAAAAAAGTGTATTGATGCTAGACAAATATTTAGTTGCCATGCAATGTGTTCTGATTGCAACATGTGAAATAGAATCACGCCAATTACATTTTACGATATTGTACCTTTAAAACTCAATTATTTTATTTTTTTATGGTTGGTTTATTTGGTAAATATTATATATATGTTATATTGGTAAATGTTTTGGATTATGATCTTTTGCTTGTGAATGAAGAAAGCACTTTCTGAAAACACTTCCTGTACGTGCACTTGCAGTTTGTCGCTTGTGTAGCCCAACTAGATTGGTACTAGTCTTACCATGAATGGAAAAATATGAATATTGAAGCTTACTTATTTCTATAGTTTAGTTTAGATTTTGTTTTATCATTGTTGACTATCTCAAACATGGTCAGTTTATTAGACTTTGAATAGGGTCTTTTAAGAGAACAATAATACACCATGTTTACTGTAAAAAGGATATGCTGACAAGAATGTTTAATACATCGGGTAACTTTTAGGTTACTCATGATATTTCGTTAATTGGTACACATTGTGTCAATCATGTAATTAAGGATAAGATTAGACTACAATGATTTAGGGCAAGGACTCATCTTTAAAATCAAGAGAATATTAGAGCTATATGGTTTTGTAACTAATGTTTATTTTGCCAAAGTTGAATCGACAAGCTCTGTTTCATGCTTGTTAATATCGTTTCATATCAGAGGAATATTTTGGATATAATACTCGGGTGATACTCGTTTTTGTCAATTGCTGTACTCTTTTTGTGTTTAATTTTGAGACAACCAATACACTGACAACATATTGTTGATACATTCAAATGTTTTGTTTTTAATTCATTTCTATTTTATGTCACATCAGTAAGAATTATGAAGTGTACAGCTTAAGTGGAAAAGGAGATCTATGACTAATCGTAGCAGAAAACCATAGAGGAAAATGTTGTACAGAATATCTTCATGTACACAGTGCCATAGTTAATACATTTCTCCAAAATAAATAGTCAACCATTCTTCCGTACATTATAATGCATAACCAGTATAATATACAGAGCAGAGGCCTTTATTTAATTTAGTATTGCTGAAGTTTTACGATTGATCTAACGTTGCAGCGTTGTCGTAAATGCAGTCTCTTTCCACGTTGGAAGGCTGCCTATGTATTTAACTCGCACTGTAAGATAGAAGTTGTACAATGGGGATTAAAGAGCTTTGAAATCCTAAACAAACCTGCATAGCAGTAGTGACGTAGTAGTTTTTCTAATTGAATCGTAGATTGTCTTTACCTATTGGCTGAAAATGTCCGTTAGATGTGGGCATAAATTGTGTAATTATAGATACTGCATAAACATTGCTATGTGAGTTGAAATAAACCGCATCCTAAAAGTACATTTGATTATCTATAAAATGAAGTACATTTGCTTGCATTATCATATACAGTGCCAGTAAATGTTTGGCTGGTACTGTATTTAAGTACAGAAACAATTATCCCAATTTTACAGACATTAATGCTGCGAGCAGTGGTCTGGGGTTGTCTATGGATATATCAAAAATGAATAAAATGTATTTTTAATAAACCCTTTTTACATCAGTAATTGTCAAAAAGTTCTGCTACAGATATCCAGACTAAATTCCCTAAAAGCAAGCAAAAACAAGATATTGTAACTCCCATGTAGGGTTGCATTTTTTTTAAAGGCAGATCAAAGTATGAATTATATTTTTGTTGTAGTTTCTGAAATGCATTACAATGTTGTGGGAAGTTCATGAACATGGTAGAGAAGCTGAACATTTCTTAACTCAAAAAATGTAAGTTAAAGTTCACTATATCATAATTTTAGTGTTTCAGAGGTTAAGATGCAATAACGGATGCATGGATAATTCCCCGAAAATTACGTCATGGCTTCTGATTTGAGTCAATTGGTGGTGTACCTGTGGATGTATTTCAAGGCCTACTTCAAACTCAGCGCCTCTTTGCTTGACAACATGGGAAAATCTGAAGAAATCTGCCAAGACCTCAGAAAAAAATTGGGACCTTTACAAGTATGGGTTATCCTTGGGAGCAATTTCCAATTGCCTGAAGGTACCACATTTGTAAGCACAAACAATACACGCAAGTATGTAATGAAATTACAAGTTCTTAAAATAAAGTGACCAGGGTTAGCGTTAACCCTAAATATAAATGTATTTGGCTAAAGCATATGCTAACTTCCTACTGTGTATCCTCTACTATTTCTGGTTGCACTAATGATAATTTACCTTGGCCAAAAAGTTTAAGTTTTGTTATTGTTTTTCCGTTGGCTCTTTTGGATTTAATTTATGGGATCCTTTCATAATTTCCCAGTTTTCAAATAACACCTTTTACATTGTCCCTTTATTTTAGGACACCAACTGTATTGGGACAGTGCCTTTCTGGTAGGTCAGGTATTTGGTCATGTGAGTTCTGCAGGAACAACAGGGCTGCCAATGTCAGAGCTGTCAATTCAAGACGTTGTGTTTGCCTTTGGAACCTGGTATTGGTGTCAACATAAGGAACAACAGCCTAGTTACTCTGACTCTCCTGCATAAGAGGTATCTTATCCCCTCATGCTTATTTGAGGGCATTAACAGAAAACATGATAGAAAGGTTAATTACCTAAAATCCTAGTCATGTTTTTATTGTAGATTCTCTAATGAGGACTATGCATCACCGGGGTCTGTGAAATTGGTCACACATTAGTTCACCATAGAAATGCATTGCATAGAATGTAAACTTTTAACCACATTCACATAACCCAGACAAAATATTGTGAATACAAAATAAACTAGATAGGTTACAATTTCTGCTGAAATTGTGATGTGTGCTTGCGGCCAGCTACACGTAGTCGACTGTGTACAAAAATCAACTACAAATGTCGAGTTGTATGTTTAATAATATGTATAATATATATGTGAGATTACAATATGTGAGCATAGTAACCTGCCAATTAACCAGCATAATAACCTGCCTTTTAACTAGCATAGTAACCAGCCTATTAACCAACATAGTCACCTGCCTACTAAACAGCATTGTAAACAGCATATTAAACAGCATAATAACGTTCATATTAACCAGCATATTAAACAGCATTATAAAATTGCTATTAATTAGCAGAGTAACCAGAATAATAACCTGCCTATTAAACAACATGTAACCTGCCTATTAAACAGCATGTAACCTGCCTATTAAACAGCATGTAACCTGCCTATTATACAGCATGTAACCTGCCTATTCACTAGCATTGTAACCTGCCTATTAAACAACATATAACCTGCCTATTAAACAGCATGTAACCTGCCTATTATACAGCATGTAACCTGCCTATTATACAGCATGTAACCTGCCTATTAAACAGAATAGTAACCTGCCTATTAAGCAGCATGTAACCAAACAGCAACCTTCCTAGTGGTTTGAGTGTGAGCCTACACATACAGTAGTGGCTCGCACAGTTTAAACAATTACATCATGAGAATCCTAAGAACCAGGCCGACATTTTGATGTATAATATCTATCTGTAACCTCAGAAATGTAGCCGCTATCACAATTTACACACGACGAAACAAAAAACTGTAACTGGCAGTCGATTTCTAGAGTGCAGTTTCAAACGTTTACTGTGGCTGTCTAGGGAGAGGCGCTAGTTGGAAACAAAAGGGCATAACGTTACAGCTAATATTTGGACATTGTTAGTGACAGCACAAATAAGCTGAACGTTTTGATATGCCATTTGTGTGGGTAGACTTGAAACTCCAGCAGCAGTTTCTAAATGTTTAAAAAATGTTCACCTGGAGAAGCGCTCACACTCTATTTTTGAACATTCTATCAATGTATTTCAATGAGGATTAATTAGCGACAATATTGTTAATATTTCATAAACTACAGAACGAAACCTTCTACAAAACAATAGCAACAAAATAGGGTTCGGGACTTTTTTGACCATGTAGTAGAAAAACTGTGGGAGGAGATAGGGTGGTCAAAAAGGGGTATAAGTTTAATAATAATATATATGTGATTACAATATGTGGGCTTTACCATTGTCAAGCACACATAATAATAATCTCAACTCAATGCAGATATAACTTGCTATCAATAGCAATAGGCTGCAAGGAGTAAGCAACTACGATTTTCTTAAAAGTTCTCATGCCATTGTTAAAGTTACAAAGGTATCAAAAGTTAAATGTAACGCCCTTCAATAATCACCACTATAAACAATATAACATTTGAAAATCATGATACTTTTGCAGGTCAAGAAGCAGTTATATACATGTTTTGTTTCTCATACTTTTCACCTTTCTTAGTAAAAACATCAATGGGTTTCAAAGAACCAATATAAATACATTTCATTTGCTGAGTTATTATCTTAGGTCAAAGGCTTTAACACTTTTGGCTTTTGCTACATGTAGAGATGACCTCTGCTTTGGACAGGAATAGCTTTCCACTGGGACAAACACACACTTCGTAGAGCCCCTTGGCGTTTCCAGACACCCCTCCTTGTGCCAGCGGGAGGCGAGGCAGACGCACCGTCTCAGCATCGAGAATCACCTACACAGGCAACAAAAAAGGGGCTCGGTTAGTCACTTACTACAACCAAAACAACTACATGTCAATAGGAGACGACATCACTGGTAAAACACGCCACTAAAGGACAGCAACACTGGCTGTCTATTTTTACTCGCTGTCATGTAATATGAGGCATAAAAATACAGTGGAAAACACTGGTCCGCACACCTTTATTGAAAGCTTTTGTTAATGTAAATGCTAAAATCAAGAAAAAGGTCAAATATATATTTTTTTAATTACACCCCCCTCTACAACTAGCGCTGACATAACCTTTCCTGATTTTTGCCTATGGTAAGATAAGCATAATTTTTAATAAGAGTGTTGAGACATTTGATACCTCTGGCACCATGTCAGTTACTAGTATGTCAATAACAGGTTCTCTCACCAGATTTTCACTGGAGTGCAGTAGGACATCCATGTTAGACGCAGCCTCAATGTTCCCAGCCTGTGCTTTAAAAAACACTCCGTTCGGTGCTTCCATTGTCAGAAAGCGAGTTGGAGACTCCAGTCTGACACACAGAACAGCATTTTGATCAATTCGATAAATGTGATGGGAAAAAACAATAATCTGAATATAATTAAGAGTTATAATAATCAACCATACAATACTTGAAATTCAACACCTACCTCAAGTCCTTCAAGGTCTCAGCTTTAAGCAGAGGCGTCTCTACAGAGTGTTGAAACAGAGCACCTTCTGGACCTAAATGAAAGCAAACATACAATGTGTACCAGTACTGCTCGATAACAAGGGAACATAATTCACACTACAGAGATACATTTTATATAGTGTTTTACAGTTTGCAAATAGTATGGTGTGGGTTTGAATTTAGGAATATGTCCATGCGGAAACTTGACAAGAACTAGATCAGTATTTATTCAAATAGATTAAGTCACAGTTAATATCATTAGGTTGTGTAGTGGTCCTACATAGTCATATGAAGATGTAACGCATCTGTAAGTCGCTTCGATAAGATCATTTTCTTACTGACTATAATGTTTAATTCATTAAAGCGGTCAGAAGAAAGTAAATAAAAACCATGTTTGTATGTTCCTATCCAAAGTAATTTTACCTGTGACACGCAGCTTGTCTGTCCCAACGACCACCTCTTTGTTATTTGCAGAAAACAGTGTTTTGGTGTTGGAGCTGATGAGAAAGTTCTGTACGTTTCCCTGGGCCACATGTGGACCTGAAATGACACCAGGGAAAGAAATTATAGAACAGTAGCAGTCAAAGCTAAGAAACTGAGAGGGATTGATTGAAATCCTAACATATATTTATTATGCATGCAGCTTAAGAATTGGAAGGATATTGTCATCTCTTAGGGGTGCAGGTAAATACATTAGCAAGTAGCTAGCTGCAACTAATCCAATGTTTAAAGGATGTCTGTCTATGTGAGTCGCCTATGCACTGGAACAACTAATTTAGCAACAGTGACTCTCAACGTTAGTTAGTAAGAATGTACGATTAATTACAAATGTGTTGCCTCATATCTTTGTTATTCGAATCTCAGTTTTGTATGGATTATGTTAATGAATAGACAGTGGAAGCCACTTCACACCATGTGCATGTTGCCAAGGATAGGGAAACATCTGTCTGCATAGGACTATAGAAACATTCCCAAAAAAGACATTTTTGCAATTTATTAACATTGCCAGTATGTTGTATGTGTGTGTGTTTTTTTGTATATTTACCAACGGATAGGCTTCCTGTGACCTGATGCTTTTCATTGCGGGCATTCAGGGTAACATTTTCAGACGAGTGCAACAGGAGAGAGGAGTCCTGTCAAACAAACAGAATTACATTATTGAACAAACAAAAAACAGCACTATGAACAATTATGCATTGCTAATGCATGCTTCAGTAATTATCACCATAGTGATAAAAAACGGGCGGTCTGTAATAGTGAAAACATGTTTAATAAATGAATGATGAATAATATACATCTACCAATTATGCAAGATTAAAAGATGATGTCCAAATACACAGCATCTAATGAATAGAACTATGAAAAATTGTTAAGATGTAATTTCCCAGCATTTATAAGCTTGAACAAACAACTTCACTCCAGAGTTTGCTTAAAAATAGTAAGAATGGACTGTTTTTCAAGCATAAACCAATTGGTTCGGAGTGTGTACAGCAAGAAGGAACAGGAGGACAATAAGGACGCAGGAGTCTGTTTGCTAACCTCTCTGGAGTGGATCTCTTCGGCATAAAGAGGTAAAAGGAATTCTGAGTGGCCGTCCTCAAGTCTCACTCCATCAGAAGTTACCTTCAGATGCCCCATGCCTTCCTGAAACGCAAACAATCCGAAAGAATGACCTCCATAATATATTCCAGTTTATTTAACCATAATATATCCTTTATCCAGTTTCCCTCCCCAATGTCATGACATACACTTCTCCATGAAGTTCCTTACATAGATTAAGTTCTTTCATTGCACCATAATTCATTGAAAGGCAGTGACGTTATTTATGAACTATTCATCGTTCAACCATTGCTTTCTGATTCGGCACAGTACATTCTGCATATATGTTATTAGCTCAGCTGGGTATATGCAGCAGAAGTGTTAGTGTGTATATACAGTATGGTGCTTTGGACACTCACATTAATTTTTGTCGTCAAGCATGTAAATTAGGATTTTCATAATTATTATTGCTGTATTTAACCATATATAAGTAACCGATGTATACACACATGCACAAATTAAACATGACAATAGGATACGTCTCCAACCCTCTTGTAAATACCACAGGTGTAACCAAACTTAAGTTATCTCTTACAGTGCATGTTCTGTGGCAATTTTTTCCTAGATCATTTTGCAATTTCACATGTAGTAGTGAGATCCCACATACTGTGTTAAACCACATGACACGGAGGATCCATATCACGAGGGCAAAGTTTATGGTGAGGATGACGATGAGCAACAGGACGAACAGGTAGAGACAGCGCTTCCTCCAACCGTAGATCCCGATCTTATAGATCGAGTCTGTGAGTGGAGCGACGTCATCGCTGTCCAGAGTGGTGGAGATATACTGCTCCCGGACCATCTGCTGAGGAAAACACAAAAATGCACATCACCAACGTGCTTCAGCTTAAACGCAATATTACAATACAGCCGTGTGATTCTGAATCATTAAATGATTTGCTAAATGATTTGCTAAATGCATAGGCAAATGGAAAACGTTTACACATTTCCAGCATCTACTTGAAGATGGCTGAAGATGGAGGAGGAATTCCTGTTTATTTAAAATGTGACTAGGTTACTGAATTGATAGTAGAACTGACCAGTGTGACTGCTTATACACTGAGACAGAACATTGTGACCACTCAAAGATGAAGGCAATAATATTCATCTCCTAACAGCTTGCAGAGTGCTCCCGGTCAGCAGTGGTGGGTATAATTGTGGCACGAGAAGGACCAACCAGAAACATGTGACTGGGCCTTGGGTGCCCGACACTCATCGATGCACGAGGGCACTGAACTCGGTGCCGTCTGGTCTGAACCAACAGAGGGTCCACTGTGGCACAAGTCACTGAACATTTTAATTATGGTTAAACGTGGAATGTGTCACAACACACAGTACATGACATCCTGCTGTGTATGAGGCTGCGTAGCTGCAGACCGATCTGAGCGCCCATTATGACCCTGGTCCATCATGGAATGTGCCTACAATGGGCACACACGTGTCAAAACTGGACCATGGGGCAGTGGGTGGTCACCTAGTCCAAAAGTTACAATTTTTAGGAAAGGAAATGCAAATACTACTACTACAAATATTGACTAAAAGTGTATGTAAACCTCTATCCCAACTGGACATGTGATTAAATAAATATTAGCAGAAATAAATCACTTTTGTTCTGACAATTCACATTCATAAAATAAGGTGGTGATCCTAACTAACCAAATACAGAGAATATTTATTTTCTAGGTTTAAATGTCAGGAAATGTGAAGAACTAAGTTTACATGTACAGTATTTGGCTACTGTGTATGTAAACGTTGACATCAACCGCATGGCAAATCGACATCCAACCCATTTCCATCTGTGATTTTCCCCGACACAATTTTTACCATATAACTTCACTTTGTTATGTTACTTGAAGGGGCTAAAGAGAAGCACAAGGAATATCTGCTGCTTAGAGTGGGAGGAGCATGCTGGCTGAATATTCAAGCTCAAGTTTCAGAGAGTCTGCCCAGCCACAGACCAATCCTACCATAGCAACCAAAATACACTTTAAACAACTACACACCACTGGTCTACCATGGTAAGAATTCCCTGCTGCTAATGCACTTGGAGCCAAAATACAATTCATGCCACTTTAAAAGAATGAAAGCTGAGTAGTTCCTAGAGCTTTTCTGTGATGCAAGTATCAGTCTTTCTTAACACCGTAAATCTGAGCTGAAGGAATTTAGCATTACTGTGTACTGTATGTGCAAATAAAGTACAGAATGAGCATTGGATCTGTCAGCTGTAATTAAGATTCCATGCGTCTTTAAGCACTTTCCATTGACCTGATTTAGCGGCAGCAGAATTTAAACTTACTTATAAAATACCATCTCATATTAATAGCATGGGACTATTTATTTAGCTGAGATGTGCACTGATGGAAAAAAGGTGAGAAAAGCCAAGCCTTCTTTTTTCACTTTAAAAGTTGCGGTGTCCATATCTCCCCTCTGCTGTTATGTTTTCACTTCTAAAAATAGGGCATTACATTGAGTACTGCATTTAAAAAGCTCAAAAGAACATATCAATGGCAAAACAAATCATGTTTTACAGTAACAGCCATAACTAATGTGAAGAAAATAACATAAGTTATGGCTTAGGGCAGTCTAATTCCCTTTTGTCATACAATATTCCAGACCATGTATGGCAATACTACTACTAGCCCGGAAAATAACTACTGACAGTTATTTTCCTTTAGCTTTAAGATCGTAAGAAAGTCTTAATGTCTTCAATAAAAACAAGGAAAAACAAACAAGCAAATCATGGATATCAATGTTACGGTCAGACAATCACATAAGGGTCAAATATTAGCAGTCTTTTATTAAAACACTCTAATTGAAAAGACACCTATATTTCTGAATTACAGTAGCAATGACTTGCAGAGTATGGTGCTTACCTTTGTGTGGCGAGACACAGCTTCCTTTTTTCTCTAGTAAAAACCCAAATTTCCCCTCAAGCAGTAGCAGCAATAGAAGCAGAAATAGTAGCTGTGTTAGAGCCTTCACTTTGGGTGTCTGTCAGGCCCTCAACAGCTGCGTACTATAAATTCAAGCATGAAACTACCCCCTACTAATGACCACAAGGCGGCGTTCCGACTTCCTGCATATCCAATGTCCAGCTCTTTGACTTGTCTACTTCGATTTACCTTCCAAATCATCTGCCTGTGCATCCATTTCTCACAGCTGTCTGGATGTCCAGAAAATACTTTCAGGAGTGATGATTTGGGCAAAACCTGTGTCTAACCAGTGTGAGTCACAGGCTTAATATGAGCTTGAATCTAACTTGAGAGTTGAGTCATACCTTTCTTTTAAACGTTAGGGTTAGGCGGTGGTCATCTTGTCAGCTTCATTTTGAGGGCTGTCAGTATTAATAGATGTAATTAAGGGACTTAACAAATTGTTCATGGGTATATTACCTGGGGGTAAGGAGTCTATGCTCAACTCTAAAACACAGCCCGAGATCATTTTCCCAATTCTACCGAAATCAACCATAAATCAACCGAATTCCACAAAACTTTAGTAGTATCCTGGCAACTGCCAAACAGTGACTGGAGAACACGCCATGTAAACCCATTTTGAGAAGCATTCAGTTGTTGTGCTAATGACCCTTCCGATGTTGAAACACCCAAAGCTTGAACGGCCAAAATCTTTGGCCAACCCGTAGGTTAATATTGTTTACATCCTCAAGCTGGCTGTGGCTCGACATATTAGCAAAATACACAAGAACAGTTTACTTAATCCAAAATTTACTTGTTATGTATTCAGTGTCCTAGAAATTCAGACATTAATGAATTATAATAAATTTTTGAATTGCTTAACTCAAAATAAAATATTGTTAGGCGACATTGGTTGCGCATTCAGAAATTTGCACAAAAAACTAAATTGAAATAATTCACACACCATATTATTTGGCAGAAACCCTAATATGCAACAGATATTTCAATGCAGATTTACACAAGGTTGTGGAGGCGAAACTTTATGCTACAGATTTACCTAGAATGAGACCAGTTCGTTGACTAAGCAACAGCAAGGCATTCATTGTTGCGTTCGGGAGTCACTCCATTGTTGCTTTGGCCTCTTCATCATGAAGCTGGCTTTCAGAATGCGATCCTGCATACAGGGATGTCAAGGCAACAGGTGGCCACTTTCACAGATCAATGTAAATGCATTATGTTTGACACTCTGGGTTAACACTCGTTTCCATTAGTTATTTAGTTTCATGCATTCACTATTATACAAAATGGAAATAATTTAAGGTTAAAAGATTGACTTGTGTACTCAAACCGTATGCAGTGAATTTATTTTGGTCCCCATTGGCGTGTATTCCCCATGGTTGTGCATCAACTGTTTCAGGTCTTTCATAATTATCTTGATCAGGGACCCATCAAATGACAAGCCATAAAGGCAAACAATGTATTTTTTAAGTGGAAAGGTGTAGCAAGAAAAGCACAAACCCAGGCCAACAAGTCAACAGCTGTGACAGTACTTGTCCAAGTTCAGCATGTTAGTTAAATAACCTGTGCCCTTACTGACCATTTTGTTGTACCAGACATAACGCTTTTGTTTTTAACTCAACGGGTCTTCTTCATACAGTTCCACAGACTTAAAATATGAATTGTCAATTTCGGAGAAGACGGATGTCACCAAGACTTCCTTAGCAGGTGGGTGAAAAATCACATGGAAGGACAATAGTACAGAATAACAAGACATCCAATTTGTCTTTTCAAAAGTTTATTAACCTTACATAAAACAGCGCCAGACAAGGATCAAAACCGCAGAACCTGAAAATATAGAAAAAAATGTATAGGTGGGATTCAAAGCTTTAATGTACGTACTAAAAACAGCTTGGAATTAACTTTAAAATTACACAGCATTTGGGTTTAAGAGAAAAATACCATTTATTTTCAAGACTCTTATTGTGAGACTGTTAATTGGTTAAACTGATTTTCTTGCACAGTGTCTGTCGTACAATCAGCTGAGTCCCTCTGAGGCCCTACTTGTGTATATTAGGGCAACTTTAAGCATAAATCAAAATAATGCCCCAGTCATGCAATTGAATGAAAAATTTCACTGTGCAGAACCAGATTTGTTTAAAAGCCAATCGACAGGATTCAGCTAAACATTACATGTAGCTAGGACGAGCCAATATGGCCTAATGATCTAGGAAGGTAAACATCCTGGAATGAAAATATGTTTATCTAATCTACTTACTCAAGCTGCACGGTTCCACTAAACAATTCTCGGTGTGGGCAAATGCACATAGCAACTCAAAATGATTACAGTGGATACGACTACACTAAGCACTATAATAGATAAGTACGCCAATTCTAATACCCAAGTACTGCCCATCACGGTTTAATTTGGTTTGCTTCAAATATACAGTTAAGACAGAATTGTAAATAAATGAAAGACAAGGCCTCAGATTACACAACATACCAGTTTATGCCTTCTCGGCCTTTTCTCCCTTCTCGCCCTTCGCTGCCTTTTCGGGCTTCTCTGGTTTCTCGGGCTTGTCTGGAACAACTACACCACCCTCCTCATCCGGACCCTTGGTGTTACGTGTGTAGATCACCTGAGCTCTGTGTTTTGACACCAACTTGATCATGCCTAGAGGGGTCAGACCAATACGCTTGTTATTTTATGCACATGTATCTAAATACTACGGCCTCCAGACCAGTAGTTGTGTTTGACTAACGAGTTCTGAAAGAACTTTTAACACTCAATTAACATTTAGAAAACACAGAAATGTATAAAAGATCACCATTTTAAGATATTTATTCTGAAATAATAAAAGGCAACCGAGTGCCAAACACCAGTGCTTGTAAGCGTCTGTGTTCCAGTTGGCTCTAAGGCAGACCCATGGGTGGGTGCCTTGATGAGTTTAGCTGGGATTCACTGTAGCAAAGCTCAAAATTGAACCAGATCATTGTCCGTAGACTACTGACACAGAGTGTAGCCTGCAACAAGTCTATCGTAAAATTGGGCATCACAAAAACGCATTAACACGCAGAGTGGTGCATGAAATGAGAACATTGTACACATCTGGCAGCAAAATAAATCTGCAGCTGAAATATGACTGGTATAACATTGATGTCAAAAAATACAGTGAACACTAAATTGAAACCCAGAGGGGAGGGAGTGTTCACCTTTGCTGAGTAGTTCTTGTAGAGCAGCCCTTGCCAGAGAGCCTCTGATTTTAAGCCTCTCAGACACAACAGCAGGTGTGATGAGCTTGTAATTGGGTACTTCTTTGTTTAGCTTCTCATAAGTGGCCTTGTCGAAGAGGACCAGGTTGTTGAGCTTATCCCTCACTTTTCCTTTGGACCACTTCTGCTCAAAGAAAATAAGTTCTTGTTGACATTCACTGCAGTTACAGTCACCCCAAAATTCAAGTAAAGCAATATAGGCAGGCGGATCTCAAAACATTGATTCTGGGAAAGAACCACATGTCTTGATTTGTTTACCTTGAAACTACCACATTCAAGTCAAACTACACAATGTTAATGAGCAGGAAAATGTTACAGCTATGGAGAAAAACAACTGAATAAGGTCATACCTTCTTCTTGGCTTTGCCTCCAGATTTATTGGCTGGATCCTTGTCCTTTTTGGACTTTCCAGAATCCTTCCCCTTACCCTTGGCGTCCTTAGGAGGCTGGAATAAGAGAAAGATACCTTAATATCACATGCTGAAGTTGACTTCACAACATCTTAAACATTTTGTCCATAAAGTAAACTATGACTCGGTGAAAATAGAGTATGAACAAGATGTTACAGCAACAATCCTATCCTGACAGTTTCACAAACGACCATCGGGTTAAACAATTATTAGCCAGGTTAGGTTGACTGTACTCTGACAATAGTGCTTACGTTCAAATATTTTAATCATAAATTGTAGAACAAGCCACCATATTATCTTATGTTCAACATCCACCCTGCAGCAAAAAGGCCCTCATAAGTCGTTCCACCACTATATTCACCTTTCAAACAGATTAAAAAGGCGGCTAAGCTTATCCACGTTTGTTAATATAAAAATGTATCCACTGGAGAAAATGTTTTATCGGACACACACTAGAACTAAACCATGTACTACGCACATCGCAACTCCAAATGATTAGCTTACAGGTAGAAGACTGTCAACACAATGTCATTATAGATTGTAGTTTGCGGTAACCACGAGGCCCTCGCTTGGAAAACAGTGCTGGCGGTGGCTAAATGTGTCGGACCGTAACCTTAACAGGGGCCTAGTACCGTAGTACCAACTCAAAACATATCGGAATAGTACCTAACGAAATCTTCGTGTAAAGTCAGTCCCTGATGTCTAGACATTGCTAAAGGGGTTATAAAATGTGCATCCTCTTGATCAATGGTCACAACCAGCACTAATTGCGACGTAGTGCGAAATCACTGTGTTAGCTAGCAAACATGCCTCATGTCACGGAAACCGGGAACAATTTAGTAAATCTAATATGAATATTAGCATGGCGGGGACCACAACGATTTCCAAACGACCGTTCCTTTAAAAGACTGAACTTTTTCGAGCGGAATCTGTTGTTTGTACTCGAATTTAATGGAAAATCCACCCAAAAGCGCTTACCATGATGTCCCACCGTCAAGATGTCGGAGTGAAAGGAAGTGGAAGCCGTGCTGGAGCCCATAAGACAACCCGTAGATGCGGAAGTGGAATTACTGTTATGGGAAATGTAGTTTCTATTACGCACAAAAATATAGATGTAGTTTTTGTCACGCTGATAAACCTTATTTATTCACAACTCTGCCAAAATAAAATACCTGGGATTTTTTATAGTAATAAAATATTATAATAATTAACCGTTAACGGTAACGTTTTTGTCTATAACATTTCCCGTCATGTGACTGAATTTCAGCAGCACAGAGTACCGGTAGTAAAGATGGCGATATTCAGTGTGTATGTTGTGAATAAGGCAGGAGGATTAATCTACCAGTTTGACAACTATGTACCGAGAGCAGAGGCCGAAAAAACATTCAGCTATCCGCTAGATTTGGTTTTAAAGATCCACGATGAGAAAGTTGTTGTATCGTTTGGTCAACGCGATGGTATTCGAGGTATGTTGACGAGCGACACCAGCAATTTGACAGTGTAATGTATATTTAGTGCCTTGGTGTCTCAACCCTGTCAATAATATTCAGTAACTGACGAGGACATCAATGGCAGCCTGATTTTGTGATTGATCATTTCTATGGTTATTAACAATCAATATCTAACTGAGGTCTAGGTTCACCAATTCAGTTACGTAAAATGTATTGTTAAACCTTGATATGTAGTGTCTGGTGAGTTAATGTATCATATCACAGTCCGAATGTGGTTTGGGATATTGTTATTGAAATCCAGTTTTTACTTAATGCTTTTCGGTTGTTTCGGCCAGGTTGTTAAATACATAGACAATAGAACACCAGCTAGGCTGATGACCTAGAGTCCCAACACATCCAATTTTACCTGGGACCTGTTCCAAAACAGCTACAACGGGTACACATGGTAGAAGTGGCATTTTAATCCTTTATAGCGGTTTTACATAGCATAATGTACACGAAGAATGTACTTTTCAGATTAGGCCTGTATGCAAACCATTAATTTCAAGTTTAGAGTATGAAATAGCTATATGGTATCTAATGTAGGAATATTCAACATGGTACTTACAGTTCCATATACAGTGCAGATACATATTTCTTTATTTCCGATGGTAACAACTTTCTATGATTTTACATTATAATGTACGAGGTGTAAATGCACTACAGTTCAAAAGTTTGAGGTTATTTAGAAATGTAATTGTTTTCAAAATCACAGCAAATTTCTGTTAATTTAAATAAAATAAAATTGATCAGAATTATAGTGTGGACATTGTTAATGTTGTAAATCACAATTTTAGCCGGAAACAGCAAATGTTCAATGGAATATCTACATAGGCGTACAATCAGAAACGTGTTGACTAAATTGGAGATGCGAAGATATGTCATGGTGAAAAAAAAACATATTATACAACAATGCAAATAGGGGTCTTGAAAGCCTTTGACAGTGATTCTGTGATCCTCGGAACAGAACTATGCAACACAGGGTGGGATATCAAGAGTACTGAGTGATCATACCAATGGCATCAATGCCTACTAGTTAAACATTTTAGTTCTGTAAATTAGTAGATACTGCAAAAATGTTCCTCCGTGCCATATATGCTTTTTTACCATTTCTCTAGTGGGACATGCATTACTGTCGATCAATGGAGTGGATGTCAATGGAAAGTTTACGGCGGATGGGAAGGAGATCATTGAATACTTGAAAGACTCAACTAACTATCCCGTGTCTATACGTTTTGGACGGGCCCGCTTGAGTTCCAATGAAAAACTTATGCTGGCTTCAATGTTTCATTCGTAAGTACAATTCAGTTGTCAGCAGCTACATAAATATATATATATATATATATATTGTTTGGTTTACATGATCTAACGGCATGTTGTTTTGTTAACGTGTGCTAACATATTGTTGTGCTATGTCCTAGATTGTTTGCTATTGGTTCACAGCTGTCCCCTGAAGTTGGCAGTTCTGGAATTGAGATGCTGGAGACAGATATGTTCAAATTGCACTGCTTCCAAACATTAACTGGTAGAGCCATGCTTTCAGACACTATTTGCTATTAGTCTCTGTGTTCAATGTTTGAAAAATGCTATTGATATGAAAAACTAAATGTTACAATTGTTTTTACTTTTATCAGGTATAAAGTTCATTGTGCTGGCAGACCCTCGTCAGTCAGGCATTGATGCACTCCTGAGGAAGATTTATGAGATCTATTCAGACTTTGCTCTCAAGAACCCTTTCTACTCACTGGAGATGCCTATCAGGTCAACTGCTCTCTCACACAGGCACATGAGTCAATATCAGTTAGCCAATACATTAATGTGAAAACATGGTGATATATTTTGACCTCTATATTACAGGTGTGAACTTTTTGATCAGAATTTGAAAGGGGCGTTGGAGATTGCAGAGAAAGCTGGTAACTTTGGACCTGGGACATAAGCCAGAACCAACCGAAAACCAAAGCAGATACAGAGAACCACTTGCTGTTGACACTGCTTCTAACCTTGTTGTGACAGGAAAACATGGTAAATTAAATATGTGTCCTTTTGTCTCTATACAGTGTGGGTTAAATTAATTGTATACTATAAAAAAGATGTAATGCTGGAATACAATGTAAATACAGATTTTTTTGTACATACTTACAGCACTGTAACATTTCTATAATCTGTGGTCCCATTTTTCTGAAATATTAAATAAATTCTTTAGAAGTAATGTCAGAACATACTGTGTATTTATTTAAGTCCGCTTATACAGGTTGTTGCCATGAACAGTAGCATTTACAGCTTATCATAGAACATGTTTTTTTAAGTCACTCCTATCTATAGCAATTTAGAGTAGTGAGTGCATACATTTTTATACTGACCCGATGGAAATTAACCACACAACCTTGGCATTTGTAACATAACCAAGCTATGCAGGACCCAAGATTATATTAACATTTTCAATATTAAATCCACTTGGTGCATTAGTGTTTTAACACAACGTGCTTCCTCTTTGGTTTCAGCCTGGCTGTGTTGAAGCACTTTGTGACACATGCTATTGTTAAAAGGGTTTTATAAAATATCTGAATACTGTCTCAATCCATTTTCTGTGAAAAAAAATAATATCTGCTTGATAGATGACCAAGTATTCAAGTCAAATGTGCTTTTTCGAATAAAAAACAATTTACCAAGAGTCAAAGATGTTTAAAGAATACAAAGTCAAATCTGGATAATTGTACTGGGTCAGCACAGGAAGCTGGCAGTTATTATTTGCGCATGGAAAATAAGCACAGTCTGTATATGTAGTTTTTATTTACATTCAGACACGTATTGCTAGTTATCTTAAAGGTATTTGGCAAACTGTGCTCATTTGTACTTATCTAGTCAGGTGAACATGTAGATATCCGTTTTACAGTTGCATGCAGTTTGTCAGCAGTTATCAGCATGAGCTGTTAATAACTACAGTTACCATTAACTACCATTACCATTAACAACTGTTACCACCATATATGGGCATGATATAAACTGCGTTATGCTACAGTTGCACTAAGTCCCTATAAACTGCATGTAAATATTCATGACTCCATGTTACTTTGTCGATGGAGAAAGCTTTTCACGGCTGATTTCTATATTTTATTTACATCCTATTTTAGGTGGGCCACCACTACTACGGCATAATATCGAGGAAACAATGAGAAAGGGTTCACATTGATGTGTTTAGTCATATTTTTTAAGTTTGACACATCTGCAGTGGAGAGTCATGAGGTGTAGCGATCAGTCAGCCCTCTTGTCGATGTGGCCCATCTTGGTTCTGATGTTTCGCAGTAGAAAGAAGCCGATAGTCGTGATTAGACAGGACATCTCTGCCACCCAGAAGGCCATTTCCCATCCATGGTGCTTGGCGATGGTGCTGAACGGCAGTCCAGAGCAGAAGCCACCAACTGAAAATATTACAGGAGTATCAGAAGGCTTGTCAATAGGATATACAGTGAGCACCATCATTTATTGGAGTGTGACCATTTTCTGTTTTGTTCCTCATCCTGTCACTTAATGTTTGAAAGGATACACTGACAACGAGGTTAAAATGCTGACTGTCAACTGGCTGTAATTACAGGGGATTTTGATACCTAGATCTTTCAGAAAATTTGTACATGCCCAAATCGGCACTAAAATCATTGGATAGTTTACTGCAGAATGCAGGATAAAGTCATCATTATTAATATTGGGTTGCAAATAATTTACTGCTACTTCAAGCGATGCATCAACATTACCAGATGCTGGGTGTGATCCTGATATGTAAAAAATATCTAATTATACAGTCTGCACTTGAACCTAATTCTAGTTTTATCTTTTCAAACCCAAAGTGGTAGAGGATAGAACCAAAATAACAGAAAACGGTCCCTGTCCAAAGAATTTTGATTCTTACTTTACACATTTAGACACCAAATTACTTGTTTCATACCAGCAGTAAAGCTAAGACACCAGTACAAATTACAAAACAATGAAATAATTTGTTGCAGGATAAAACGTACCGTTTGCCATTAGGGCAACGACTGCATGTGACGTTCCACAATACTTTGATGGGGCGCTCTCATTGGCTATCACACCAAACAAGGCTATTGGTCCATAAGACGAGAATCCAAAAGCGGCTCCCAAAAAGAGGATCCACATCTACATAAGATAAATGAAAGAAAAACATGAACTCTAGAATATAGACAAACAGTGTCTCTGAACGGAATAAAAAAAACAAGAACTTGTTTAGTACCTTTGGGCTGTCTGGAGTGACAGTAACACGAAATAGATACATGGAACCAAACATCCCAAGCATCATCGAGATCAAGAGAAAATGGCGGGGGTTGCCATGGCTTTTCATGCCTTGCTGTACAAAAATTAATTTTAGTTCCTTGCAAACACTGCATTGAGTTGTTTAAAGCTCTGACTGAAGTCATTATTCCACTCAGTGTTAACTCACCTGCGCTACTGCCTTGTCAGAGAAGTACCCTGCTGCTAGACTGCCCAAAAGGCCTCCTACCTCCAGGGCGCTCATGTAGGAACTTCCTGTGAAAAAGAGCTGCAGTCAGACAAATGTAGGACTGTCAATCATTGAGTTCACAACAGTAGGCCATTGTAAACGAGTGAAGTCGAGGGATAGCTGAGGTCTTAGCTGTGTTGTCGAATTGCTGTGTTTACCTACCCATGAGTGTTGACTGGCCCTTGTCCTGGATGAGAAAGAGTTGCCCCCAGTCTGTGCAGGCCGTCTTCACCCCAAACACTACCAGGTAGCCCACAGAGAGTAACCAAAGGTACGGGGACAAAATGAACTCTTTGAAAGTGGTCTTGTCACTGGCCAAGTCTGGGAAGGAGGAGGGAAGAGGGAGTCGTCTTAGTCACACTAGGACTTGTGTGAGTGTTCTTGTGCTGTTGGGCCTGTTCACGCTTGTTGCATGTGAGGGACACACTGGGTGCAAAATCCATTCCCACCGTGTCACTGACCTCACACACAGACACATTAAACACATGACCATAGCTATTCCACTCCAGTCCTGGATGGCCAAAGCACCTTTAGGCTTTAATTAACGACCAGAATTCTTTTTGACCTACAGAACCGGAGTTGAAGAGCCCTTCTACACTCAAAAAGGCATGTTTGATTACATAGGAATATCACTGCCACAGACTTTTTAAACAGATTCAACAACAGTATAACATGAGATTAGCTCCTTGCACGGACCTGTTTTTCCTTTCTTGGCCCCCCCGGCATCAATGTTGGGCAAGCCCACATCCTTGGGCTCATTCCGGATCAACAGCAGGCAGAAAAAGGCCACCACACAACAGGAGAAGCCTGATATAGACAGGATGGACCTCCAGCTGTAGCTCTGGGTCATCACAGTTGCGATTATTGGGCCTAAACTCCCAGCCAGGTTCATACTACAGGATAGAATTGCCCACCATGTTCCAAATTGAGAGGGCTCGAACCACTGAGGGAAGAGAATACATGTTATTATTATTTTTACCTTCCTACGACCTGCATATGGATATTTGCAGTTGGCTTTTCATGCTTTGGTCAAAGTGGTCAAATAGAACAAATAGGATGGACTTATTTTATGCCTGTGCATGTGTGGCTCTTTTCTTATAGGTCTGTGTGCATCTTTATATTTTCTAATTGGCTAGCGCAGGGTAAAGCAACACTTGACGTTCAGAGGAATATCAGGTCTGTTGAAATGAGTGAATCTCTGAACGAATGAATTAACTCAGTTGGTTAAGGGTTAAGTGGTTAGTTACATTGAACACACCTTATAATTATCTCTAGGAACATGGTTACCCACCCCTGTGCCAGCCAGTTAGAAAAGAGACACACACACAGACCAAATAGAAACAAGCTGCACACGTACAGACATAAAGTGAATTTGAACATTTGTCAGGGAAAATGGATGGACATTCTCTGGCCTCACTGTAAAACACGGTACACATCAAGTGTATTGAGGCATTTCTCTGTACATTCTTCCTCAAAACGACATAATAACAATATCAGATAAGTGATGTGCTGCGTGGACATGTTTACGATTTACCTTGCGCAGAATCCTGCCACACGGAGGCCATCCCAGACCCTGGCCAAGACCATTGAGAAACCAGAGGCCGGAGAAGACAGCCACAGTAGAGGACATGGCGAAAACAACGTTAACGCCACCCACCAAGAACAGGCCAATGGAGAAGAGCCAGCGGGCACTGATCTGATCCGAAAGCACACCGCTGATAAACTTGCTGATAGCATAAGCCAGAGACTGGCTGCTAGTGATCATCCCTGAAGGGTAGTATACAAAGTATTGATGTTGAACACAGTGTTTTGGTCAATGCTTTTTAAGAGAACATGTCCTTCCTCGGCTGAATATTCTGGCTTGGAAATGTAGACAGACATGTATTTAGTGCAACCAATCAGAGCCAGACCACCATCTGTTGGGAGTTGTTTTTAGGAATATGCAAGACAGAAACAGAGGGAACAAAAACTGGTGGGGCTTACCCAAGTCATCTTTGTCCAGCCTGATTTCTTGCATGAGAGATGGCATCACAAAGGAGAAGGTCTTTCTGTTGAAGTAGTACAGTGTGTAGCCCACGAACATGGCAGTGAAAATGGTCTTTCGGTAGTATCCATAACCAACGGTCGCCATGGTTGGCACCTTTTATTTGCAGCACAGGAAGAGCTCTAAAAACCAAGCAGGATATTAAACAAAGCTACGAAGTGAAAAGGTTCATTTGTGTGGTCCTTCTGCGCCCAGCGACGCTGAACTTTGGTGTTGAGATTCACAGTGCAGTGGGCCTACAGAGTTGGAAGTGGGAGGGAGCTGTAATCAATAGGTTAATGGTCAACTTTCCTACTCAAAGATTGATTTCCCCGGCCATTATCTCAGTTCTACAAGCTGATCCCAACTGTCCCTCTATGATGTTGTGCCTAGATGCTATTGAGAGTGCTGTCAGTTAATGATTCATTGGGGAGTCCAATGGTGACTGCAAACCCAGAGGGTGGCTCCTTGAGTTAGTGGGGAAGACAGATGTACATATGCACACAAGACACTAACCCAAAAATGACTGTTGGTTGTTCCTGTCCCCAAAAGGTCAACAGTATTGTGTGCTATCAACTAACAAATATAGCAGCCACACACACACACCTACTTACGTGGCGCCCTCATCTCTTAGTCCTCGTCTCAATTGTTTATTGATAGTTTTAAATAGATTGTATATGTAAACTAAACAAACAAACCTCTTTAGTTATTTTGTGTCCACTGCACAAATTAGTCACTGGGGAAGGAACTGCTTTCGGTCTTTGCCGCAGCAATACCTGTTCTGTATCCCACAATGCAATAGAGCATAATGGTTGAGCGTTTCCAAACAGTACATGGAAATCAAATTATTCTGGACCAACCTCCAACACTACTCACCCTGGGTATTTGACAGTCACCTCTACAATCTTCTCTCCTGGCTTGTTCCACGCAAATACTTAGGGCAGCAGTGGAAGCAGGAGTGTTTGAGGAAAAAGATAGAACCCACCAATGGCTCATACATGTTGTTTTTACACATAAATGACTGAATTGTTATTCTTGTAGCCATGTTACATAGCTTCTTTTGACTTTCTGGTGAATAACATTTAACTTGGTGCAAGTATTTCACTCCAGTGTGCCCTCGTGAATTGGTTATTAGCACCATGTCTTGTGGTTATTGTTTGGGTCTGCTTAAGTTACTACAATAATGCAAAACCACACATATTTTAAGTTCTAATCATAATTACATGGTCTATTTCATAATTGCATGCTTTTTATATAATCACAAGGGATTTTAAATAGAACTGAAATTTAAAATGTAAAAAAGGACATGATGTTATGAACAATACCATGAAAATATTAAACTTGCCATCATATATCATCAAATACATTTATAGATGAAAAAGGCCATGTGTTATTATGAATTAGCATACAAGTAGGCAAAAGTGCCATTACAAAAAAATTCCTAAATATTATTATAACTATTATTAATATTATTATCATAATATAAGTAATATATTTTCCCATGTCATGATTCATTTCTTTGATGATAGGCCTACATGTCTTTATTTAAGACCATTTGTCCCCGGAAAATCATCAAAACAATCCTACTTGGACGTTTCCGGTAGACGATAGGTCGTATCCATGGAAACGCCATAACAAAACACCTTCATCCTCAGTGAATCGCGAAGCACTGCTCGCTTAATAACGACTGGAAGATATAGCGGGATAGGTGCTGCTTGACTGCAGTGGAATTTCACTGTGTTATTCTAAGGATGTTATTTCTGTCAATTTATTAATGTTTACCTATTTTGTTTAGTGGGAGTGGACATTTAATTTGGATCGTCATGGTGAGTGAAATCTACAATGTCGAGACAAACGCGAGAGCTGGCTTCACTCGCAAGCTAGCTACAGTAGATTCGAATTGTTAATTTGTAGGTCTGTACAAAAGTATAAGTACTGTATAACCGTACCAGAACTAATGCTGTTGGTTTCCTCGCAACCACAGAGTGTCGTCGGGTCTTCGTCTACGAGGCTTTCTGGGAGCGTTCATTCACGTCGCTATCGCACCCGTGCCCTTAACTCGTTCGTGGACGAGAGCCTCTTTGGAACGCCAAAACAGGTGAGCCAAATCTCTGATGAGCCAAAACAGTTGAGCCAAAACAGGTGAGCCACAAACACTGATGAGCCAAAACAGGTGAACCACTAACACTGATGAGCCAAAACAGGTTAGTCAAAACACCGATAAGCCAAAAGAGGTGAGCCACAAACACTGATGAGCCAAAACAGGTGAACCACTAACACTGATGAGCCGCAAACACGGATGGGCAACCGTGGGTCCAGGCATTCATGTGGATGTCAACTTGACCCGTGCCACCTACTTTAAAATTGTGGCAGACCAGGTACACCCCCCTTTCAGCAGGATCATATGCCCTGCCACACTGCACACATTGTTCGAGAAACACGATGAAAAGTTCAATGTTTTGCCCTGGCCTGCAAATGAAGCATCTGCGGGATATGCTGGACCAACATGTCCGATCCACGCCGGCTCCATCTCACAACTTACTGGAAGGACCTGCTGCTAATGTCTTAGTGCCAGATACCACAGGTCACCTTCATGGGTCTGTCATAATGTCTTGGTACCAGATACCACAGGTCACCTTCAGGGGTCTGTCATAATGTCTTGGTGCCAGATACCACAGGTCACCTTCAGGGGTCTGTCATAATGTCTTGGTGCCAGATACCACAGGACACCTTCAGGGGTCTGTCATAATGTCTTGGTGCCAGATACCACAGGTCACCTTCAGGGGTCTGTCATAATGTCTTGGTGCCAGATACCACAGGACACCTTCAGGGGTCTGTCATAATGTCTTGGTGGCAGATACCACAGGTCACCTTCAGAGGTCTTGTTGAGTCCATGCCTCGACGGGTCGGTGCTGTTTTGGTGGCACGCTGAGATCCATCAGCATTTTAGTCATAATGTTTATGTTTATTATCCGTGTATGTTAACCATTTATTTTATTTGCACTGGATGAAACGCACAGTACTGATGTTAGCCTGTGGGATTTTTGCTGCAAATTGTGTGCTTTTTATAAAAGGCTACGCCAATCCGCAATGTCAAGGAAGCTGAGAGATGTGGCCGCCCAGGGGCATGGGGCCAGTCCCAGTCTGCTCCAAGCCAGAAGAATCACAAACCCGAGACAGTTCGCATTATCACAAAAGACCTTATCAGAGATCTTAAGCAAGTATTAGTCTATACCTTTATTTCTCTTATAATGCGAATGCGTCTATCATATTTTATGAACTTTCCAGATATTATTCATTTTATTTTACATTTAAGTAACTTTGCTTACACTATCCAAAGCAATCACACTTCTATGCGCATACACATTTTCATTTCTTTGCACTGGAATTAATACTGCAATATTATTAAAACTAATGGATGAACAACATACATTGCGGCCATTGAAGATATTTAGACAAATACATCTAACAGGTGGTGGTGAATTACATATTTAACGGAAATAATCGTGTACATTTCCCAGGATCCCGAGTGAGGATCCGTCTGGGCTCTCCATCATTCTCCAGCCCACTGAGATTCAGAGGATTGCGACAGCTTCTCGGGTTCTAACCAAGGAGCAACGGGAGGAGATGTTGTTAACCCAGCAGAAGGAGAGAGAAATGGCAATGGTGAGAAAGGAATAGCCACTTCCCTTTGGGTGGTATATATCATCAGGGAATTCAAATTATATTTCAATTTTGCAACTCGACAGGTTGACGAATTAGTGAGCACCCTCTAGATGAACTGATACTACAGGGTCCAGCTTCAGCTCTACACCCTTGTGAACACGTGAACAGCCTCCAAGATAACAACTGCCACTGTTCCATTATGTTTTTGTGTTTTTTTGGCCAGGACGCTGCTGAGACGAGGAAGATGGAACTCCGACGTGCTGACCTATCACGTCAGAAGAACCAGGGCCTGAGCGAGCTGGAAGCTGAGGCGAAGGAAAGAGCTCAGTACCGGCTGGAAAGAGCCAACGCTATGAGGATGGAGCAGGAAGACGAGGTCAAGAAACTCAATGAGGTAGACCAACACGGACAACTGGTCCTCTTTCTCTATATTCCATGTTATTTTCCTCCCTGCTTCTGGTCCAACATCAATACGTAATATCTAACATATACTGTACATCATATATAGATGCCAGTGGACCAGAGTGCACCACACTAGACCACCTGACCAGGCGGGCTCGTATCTTTAGCGTTGTGTGTCCGATTTGTGTGTAACTTATTGTGGTGGCCAGTTGATCCTGGGTGCCCAGTGCCATGCAGTGCGGGACGCCCAGATCCTGGAGAGGCAGCAGATTCTGGCAGAACTGCAGGAGGAGGAGAGGCGACTTGATGCCATCATGGAGGTGGACCGCATGAAAGCCCTGGAGGCCCAGGAGCAGATTGACCAGCTGCGCAAGCGTCAGAGGATCCAGTGGGGGCACTTTTGTTTCCCCTAAGACACATTTCACAGCAAATATAATGCTCTCTTCCATACCGTCATGTTTGGTGTTTGTGTCTTATTTAGGGGAAAGCAGCTGATTATGAACCAGATTGAAGAGCGTCTAGAGGATAGGATGCTGCTGGAAGAGATGAAGGAGCAGGAGGGTCAGCTGATGTTGGAAAACCTAGAAAAGATACAGATGGAGGAGCTGAAGGTATTGTTAGCTAGAGACAAGACAGCAGCGGCAGCCGGGATAATGCACTTACTATTGTTGCCGTTTTCACTTGAGTTTGGGAAATCACACATTTATTTGGCACAATACCAGCGTGTGCTCCTGGTAAGTCCAGTTTTCACTGTCAAAGCAAACAGCACTTGGGCTAATCAGTTACTATGCAAACAAACAACTTCATTGTGAACGTGTAAGGGAGTAGCCTTGAGGGAGAATTGACTTGCGTGCGATTGTGTCTCCCAGGCTCTGGAGAGGAAGAAGGAGGAGCGGCAGCTTTTGCAGCAGGAGATCCTTCGTATTAACGAGGAAAGCCTTCTGGCCAAAGAGCGCAAGAAAGAAGAGGAGAGACTGGCTGACCTCCGGGCTATGGAGTACACCCAGAAGAAAATGGTGAAAGACCTCCAGAAACGTCCTAATTTTAATTACAGTTTGTTTCGTCGTGAACCCAAAAGGGCAGAAAATGTGCCTAATTGCTGCCATTCACGCTCTGATGTTTTTCCACACACAGATCTTTTGATTTATGACACTCAATCTTGGGTGAAAAATTCTGTGAGGAATTGAGTGTGGATAAACACTACTAAACATACCTTACTTTTGTGTGACCCTGCAGGAGCGAGAAGCTGAGTACGAGGCCGAACAGAGACGCGTCAAGAGGGAAAAGGAGAAGGAGGTGGCCAGACTGCGAGCCCTGCAGGAGAGAGACCGAGACCACAAGGCCGAGCAGGTGAACATTTGTTACACAGCGGGCTCACACTGAACGGCTGCTCTTGTCACAACTTGACTATAACATGCACGGACGAATTCTCACGCTGGTTTTACACGTCGCTCTGTCAGGACGAGCTCCGGGCGAAGAGGAATCAGGAAGCGGCGGAGAGAGAATGGAGGAAAAAAGAGAAAGAGCAGCTCCAGAGGAAGGCGCAGGTGGAGGGGAGGTTGAAGGCGGCTCGCCTGGAACAAGTCACACAGAAGGAGCAGCTCATGTCTATAGAGGCTGGGCGTGAGAGGGCTGAGTTCGAGAGGGTGCTGAGGTATGTCTTGGTGCAATGAGGTTGTATTGACTATTTAATCACGCTACCTGGAGTGCAACTAAGTGGTCTTAGAAATCTAAGGATACAGCACCAGGTTTTAAAATCTCTGTTCTCCGAGATCTTTGCACGAGCTGAGGTTTTACAGTGTTCTTCTCGTTTTGTTCGTCGCCCCAGGGCCCAGGAGGCGTCCATCTCTAAGGAGAAGGAAATGGAGGAGAAGCACAGGATAAAATTGTTGCGTCACGCGGAGGGGGTTCGCCAGCAGGTGAGGGAGCGAGAGATGCAGGCGATCACCCTGCGTAAAGAGATCTACAAGGAAGGAGGCCGTCTGGATGAGGAAGCGCGTCTCCGGCGTATTCGCCTCGACGAGATCAAGGAGAAGAAGCTCAGGGAGCTCAAGTGAGTACCAGACATGGATGAGAACCATGCACGGAAATGGTGGGACAACACATCGAAGACGACTGAATGTACATTACATGAAACAGTGTTTTCTGTTAACCAAGGCATAGATTTAATCCAAAAGTGTATTATACACTAATTATAAAATGAATATATGTTTTCGAAAGCCACAATATATACCGCATTTCTTATGGAATCCAGTCTGCTGCATTTGTTGGATGGTTATTTTTTCTGTGTACATTTTTAAGATATATTGAACATAGATAGTCGGTAGCCATATTTGAACCCACGCCGAACCCATGCTTCAGCAGCAGCAGTCTAGACCACTGGACTGTAATTAGGTTTTTCAGTAACGATAACACTGCATGTTTGTTTGTCTCACTGTAGGGCTGCTGGTCTTCCTGAGAAGTATTGCAATGAAGTGGAGAGAAAGGTCCATGCTCTACCTGCACTGGCTCACTAGCATCACAACGGGCAAAACAAACCCCAATCACAGATTTCACAACTTAGAAAGTCTGGTTGAGGTGCCGATTTGGGTGAAAAATGATTTGCAGTGGGAGATATCTAGTTGTTGCTGTTGCAGCTGTGTTTTTCTGAATAAAGATGACTATTACAAACTGGAGTAAATTGTGAACATTTGTTTTCATGCAGACCTAAATTATCTTGTTGATGGGTATCTAGAAGTTAAATTGGGCGGGAGCCAGCAAGAGCCCAGCTCATGTACATATGATTGAACTAAGACCTAGAGGGGAGCTGAACTCATGTACATATGGTTGAACTAAGACTTAAAGGGGAGCTGAGCTCATGTACATATGGTTAAACTAAGACCTAGAGGGGTGCTAAGCTGCTGTACAACTGGAAAGTATGACTCCCCTACTCTTTAAATCCCAATTTAGCCTGTTTATATCGAATAAAGAAGAAAATTATTGTGGCTAACAGATTCCAGTCATACAGGACTCAATATATAATTTTTTATTTAGTCTTTCATATTTCCCTTCAGCATGGTCCTAATGACAATGTCTGAATGATAACAGCAAGGAATGTTCAGAGATTAGGATGACGCCTTACAATGACACCATACACACAGTTCAAAGCACTTGGGAATACATCAAGGTAAATACAGGCTTTTATTTCAGACCATTCATGACAACGAACAGATCTAATTCAGAATAACCATCTAAATACATGACCTACAGGGAGTGTTATAGTTCAACTGAAGTTGACTTCAGAACAGCAAAGGAGCAAACCCCTGTTGTCAAACTACCCAATTTGTTCTCAGATCCAATTGCACTGACCCTGACCCAAACGAGACCGGGTCGAAGAATACGAGCTGGGACTCCACTTTTTTTTAATCATCTTCTGTACACACAGAAATACGGTGACGTAGAACACCACAAGATCTGGCATACACAGACCTCAATACAGGGAAGGTGGTGAGTAAATACACACTAACAGGTTCCAAAAAGTCAGCCTTTGATCTCCTTGCAGTTCACAGTCTCGCACACAAACACACACAAGCACTGTACACAGCACAACAGAACACCACCTAAATGAACACTCATAGCCAACAAATAAAGACGAACATCTACTGGGGTTGACTGGCGAGCCAGTTTAGACAGAGGGAATCAGATTCTTATTTAGATTGTTAGATCAAACATACACACACTCTCAAACGCGCACACACACACACACACAAACATCTATATGCACTTAAAACTCCATAAAACTACACGTCTGTGCAGAATATACTATCGTTAATTAGTGTTGCTAGCTATAGCCATTAATGTGGCGATATATGTTCAAATATTATATGTAACCTTTTCCAGAATATACAATAATGAAGTGCATTACACAGACAGACAATCGGTACTAAGCTGTTTACATCAGTAAGTCAAAATGTGTTTCTATATTTGTTTCCTCACAACCGAGTGCAAATCAGATGCTTCTCCACCTACTTGAAATGGTTAATTGCTTCTTTCTCAAGTCCACTTACATACACAACACATAAAAAATACACAAAAAAAGTCCTCGTAGTAAGTGTTAAGTAGTCATAAATATGGAATGTGATAACAAAAAAACGGTCAAATTTCTTTTTAAAGAACACAAAACTCCTTCATTGAAGTTTGAACATAAAAAATAATAATTTAAAGAGCACACGTTCGCTTGTTGTTTGCATCTCCTGTTGTGAGTAGAAGAGGATGGTAAGCTGGTGAAGAACAGAAGGAGAGAAATTGGTGACTCGGGTTGGGGTTGGTGTGCATTCACATGCCGTAACCAAAACCAGGCTGGGGAGGTTGGCCATAGCCAGCGGGTGCTGCTGGGTAACCATAGCCTCCGTAGCCAGGCTGGGAGGGCACGGCCTGACCAGGGCCTGAAGTGAGCATCAGCTGGGGGGTGCCTGCAACAAAAACATGGAGGATAATAGCTTCAGCCTCAGACACTAGGCTACAACCCTACAAACACACCAAGCGCTCATCTAACACACCCATCCAATCCAGAAGTCAGGCCTCACCATAAACTATGGGCTGAGACTCTGTGTTCTGCTCCTCCTGCCTCCTTAGGGACTCGGAGGCATCGAGATTGTCGACCTGCAAGAGACATGCAAGCATGAGCATATTAACCACAAGGCCACCAGCGCGAGGGAGCTCTGATGGGCACGTCAAGACAACTGACCTCTGGGTTATTTCACTGGCTGGCCGATGGGACCATTCCTGACAGGCAGAAATGAATAGTCAAGATTAAAACCGGCTGCAAGAAGCAGGCCATGCTAGGGTGTGGGTTTTATAGGCAGGCACTAGTGGCACTACGGGCATTACTAGCTACTTAGCTTGACAACGATGGCGTATACTGGGGTTGTAGGAGAGTCTGAACTTATATTAGATACACTGCTATGCCTAAACAAAACAAATATAATGGTCCCACCATCCAGCCACATCTATTTGGTATGTTTGAACTGAATGTAGAGAACCAACTATTTTAACAGCTCTAATGGGGCAAACACAGAAGCTGATCTATCAGGGATGACAACCACAACTACAGTGCTAACAAGAACATGTATCTACCATGGAGAATAAAACAGTAGATATCAAGTAAACACAACTAAAATAAAAATAAAAACAGGTTATCCATTTTCTCAGTCGTGATTTGTTTAACCAGCTCAAAAGCAGGAATTGAAAAAGACCAACGTACGACTGGAGGAATACACAGCACCAAGCCGGCAGCAAGAAGCATCTTGAACGAAATAAAAGTATGCATCCTGAAAATCTATAAATATCACCTTAACTAAACCTGAAGTTACGAATTAATATAACATCTCTCCTGTCAGATCACAATATGGAGTTTAGTTCTCTACATACTTGCCGCCTGACAAAACAAAGTCAGTATTTTGTTATACGGGAACAGTCTGTAGTTTAATCGAAAGGGAAAGAAACATGCTGAAGTAGCAGTTGGGTTAGTAATTTATTTGTTAAGAGCGAATGAAAGAGGCAGAGAGCCACAGTAGAGCCAGTGAGAAGTGGAGGGATGCTTGGTTTGGCCAATCAAGGCGTCCAGAAGCAGTCACAGCCAACAACGATATCTCTTAGCCTGTCCAAAGCGCTGCTAATGCTATGAAGGGGGAAATGCATGCTAGCTAGCTCTGAAAAAAAACAATACAACAACTCAAAAAACATATTCCGGATGTGCTTTTTTCCTGGAATTTAAAAAAATAGTAGAGAAACTTTTTGCAAGCCAATTCCAATTAGAAGTAGCATTCCATTACCACTGCTTAGAAATTGCATAAATACTTGATCAAAACTTTTTTTCGTTGCACACAGAGGGATTGTGAGCACTAATTTCTCTCTATGGAGGGCCACACAAACTTTTCCTTTGCTTTTGAATGTAAGAGCTAACTACGTTGAAAAAAAAAAAAAATGTTTTGTCCATTCAAATAACATCAAAATGGCTTGAAACAATACATTTGTCTGACACACAGCAGTCTATTCTTGTTCTGAGAAATGAGGCTATTATTGCCAGAAAATCTTGAGAAAATTGCTCGTTTTAAGCGATCATGTTAGAGCAACAGACGCCTCACAGGTCCTCAACTGGCAGCCTCATTAAATAGTTGCGGGCCTTCTAGCAAAGTAGCACAATCTTAGACTGCCCAAAAAAAATAAACAATTAAGATGGGCAAAACACAGACACTGGACAGAGAAACAAATTATAAAGAGTGTTATGTAAATCAAAGTTTGAGGTGTTCGATCAAAGAAAAAGATTTGAGACACACAGACCAATTGAAAAGAAGCTGGAGGAGAGCTTGAGTCCGTCAGTTACGCATTGTGGAGGCAATGTAAGGGGTGCCTTGGTGGTGGTCAAGTGAAAGATTTGTACAGGTAAACATGTTTGATGGAAGGCTATCACTCCATCTTGCAACACCATACTATATAATAAGCGTACATCAAGCCAACGGGTACGAGATGGGGTGGAATCTTCAGATCACCTCAACAAAATGACAACTAAAATGTCAAAGGTCAGCAAGGCGGTAATTGCTGCAAGTGGGGGCTTCTTTTACAGAAGCTTTGAGAGACTCAATATTATTATTCAAATCAAAAATAATTATTTCTAACCTTGTCAATCACTGCATTTTCTATTAATTACTGTATGTTTTCATGGGAAAAAAAACATTAAAGTGACCCCGAACTTTGAAATGGTAGTGTAAAGGGAAAAATGATGCCTCTAAGCTGCCCACTACCCCATCTAAGATTAGCAGTAAGTGGGTAAGAGGTACAGCTCCTCACTGTCTGAAGACACAAGCATTCTGCAGCTCAGTGAAATTACAGACAATGAGAGTTTTCTATGAGTATTTACAAGTCTGAGACACAGGATTTACTGTACATAAGGTAATCTAGTGTAGAGCTCTCTTCTCCCTGGACTGTCACTCAGTTTGCTGGTTCACATGGATAGCCTCAACATAATGGAACTAAGGGCCCATTCACACCAACAAGAGTTATCTGGCGGTTTTAATACAATAATGACAAAATACTTTCACTCAAGAATCCACCAGGAAACATATTGTGCAGGCAGAGCTTGGTGATGGAGCTTGCCCTCTGCAAAATGTTATCTTACAAGATCATGTTCGATAGGTTAGCCAGCTCGTTCCTTATCAATAAGGCAAATTGAAATAGGGACACGGAAGCAAATCAAAAGTGAACTAGCAAAAAATATATACTCGTGTGACTCTTGCGCTGACTCCAGACTTCTGAACCAAAATCTCTCAAATAATACACAAGGGCAAACTAATGTATTCACACTGAAAAGATCGATGCGGTGGGGGAGAATTTACATCATAGAATTCTGCTTATTAAGAGTTGACCGTATTATTATTCAGCAAATCTTACAAAAGATCTTGTAAATCTCATTGAAACTCTTGTAGAGTGAATAAGGCCTACACATCACCGAGAGTTGCTGGTGTGTAGAAGTTCCTACGTACGTTTAGATTAGTCATAGAAATAAAGCTGATAAGGGCACCCTTGAACCTCACAGGGCCAAGTTCCACCCCAGGGAAAGTGTGTGAGAGCCCCACTCCAGAATACTCTAAGTGGGTTATAATTAATGTGTTGACTTGGAAGCAGCAGAGTGACATGGGGAGGGGACAGACTCATGCATTATCCTCTAAGTTCACACCTTCAAACTACAGGGGGGCAAAGAGAATGATGGAATGGATTAGAGTTTCACCTTTTCCTTAATCGCATCAACCTGAAAGAGAATTCAGAAAGGCAACTTAGGGAGACAAACAAACTAAAACTGCCAGAACAATGAGAAAACAAATAACACGTGAAATCAGATCAACAAAGAAAACAGAAGAATCATAGTGAAAGATTACAACGAGAAACTTGACAGAAATGCTGAAATGATTGATGATGTAGAAGTACTAGTTAATCTGATTAAAACAAACTAGGTATTTTGTCAGCAATGTCTCTGTATCATATAATGTGTCAATTACGCAGAAAGATGCTTTCTCATTGGATAGAATAAGTGGAAAGCAAATGTCCTTTCATTTCTCAGACAACTACACATGACCAAAAAACATGCACAAACAAAGTCTAAGTGATGAAACCCAAATTGGTTAGCAATGTTTGATAATACTGTGGGGTTGTCTTTATTTATATTGCATATTGTTAATCTAACTGTGTGTTGGGCAGGACAATGAAACACTAGACTGTTCTAATGTAGACAACAGTCCAGATTATAATCCTAAAAATCAGCTGTTGTGTGACGGCTCCCCATTAAACACTACCTGGCTAAAGAGGATTGAGCTGCCAGTAGAAATGCAGGAAAATTACTCATGCTGACAATAACCATTTAAAGTATTTTTGCCACAGGATATGCCACCAAATATTTGGTCTCTGGTGTTGTGCCGCCCGTTTCTTTTCGGAATAACTACTTCATTTCAATCTAAGGGTGTGTGAAAGTTTTTAGCTACAAATGTAATTAAGACCATTTTCCCTAAGAAACTATGACGGAGATAAAATAAAATCTTTGTAAGTGAAACTCAAAACTAGCATGAGATTGGTAAAAATTGGAAAGGATTAAAGACTAACTGTGGTTGGTCCCTAAAACACAGCATGAGGGTAAGAGCATCAAGAGTATGTAAGGTCCACAGTCGCTGCAGGAAACCACAGCCTGAAGTTAAGGGCATATTTGAAAAATATTACTGACCTTCGCTATGGCCAATACTACAAAGCACACTGGTATTACTGGTAGTTCTTGCCATAAGATTAACACAATACAAAGACTAGTAAGCATCATAGGTTTTCTAATGTAAAAAAGTGGAGAAGTAACCAAATAAAATAGAAAACATGATTGAGAGAAACAGACGAAAATAGGATTATGATCACAATGGAGAAAGCTGATAATGAGCGGGAACGTTTACATAAAACAGAGACTATATGTTCTCATTGTCGTTAACAAGATACTAAAACACCAGACGTGTTCAAGAGCAAATTGGTAAAACTAATATGTCACCAGGAAAATTGCTTAGACAAACACAATACCATGTAAACGGTGTGATGGTACTGTTACCTAACCACATTTAAAACCATAACAGGGCAGTATGAAATCGCTTCTGAGGTAACCTGCCATCTGACGCACGGACAACCTAACCCACCTTGGAGAGGTACTCCCTCATGACCTGCATGAAATAGGGCATAGAGAAGTCCATGATGTTGTGCCTCCAGGCAGTCTCTAGCACAACGTCAGGCCTCAGCAGGTCGTAGCAGGTGAACAGGCAGGCAGCGAAGCACTCCTTTTTATCCTCCTCTAGGAACCATGCCAGCAACTCCTCCGCCAGTTCAATGTCCTTGGACTCAGACGCGTACTGCATGGCATCCTACACACGTCAAACACCACAGATACACACGCGTCAAACACCACAGATACACACGCGTCAAACACCACGGACACACACACACGCACACGCGTCAAACACCACGGACACACACGCGTCAAACACCACGGACACACACACACACACACGCGTCAAACACCACGGACACACACACACACACACGCGTCAAACACCACGGACACACACACACACGCGTCATACACCACGGACACACACACACACGCGTCATACACCACGGACACACACACACACGCGTCAAACACCACGGACACATACACACACGCGTCAAACACCACGGACACACAGACACGCGTCAAACACCACGGACACACACACACGCGTCAAACACCACGGACACACACACGTCAAACACCACGAACACACACGTCAAACCCCACAGATGCACACACACACACACATCAAACACCACAGATACACACACATCAAACCCCACAGATGCACACATCAAAACAGGTTAGACCTGGTATGTGAGTATTCAAACTGAACATCTTTATACAGGAACTTCGGTAATGTTTTTCAAAGGAATTTTTCAATACTTGATTGGACCGCAAAGGAAGAGAGAAA